>JAUTDX010004356.1:0-32859 GCA_030844895.1 Ambrosia x helenae
AAAATGATCGATTTGAATTTACATTTCAAAGGATGCAAAACAATAAACGTTTGTATTGTAATAAAACGAAAACGATGGTGTAAACTAGAGACAAGACTAAACTAAAGGTGAATAAGTGTAACTATTAAATCTTATATATTATGATGAAGTCTCTAATGGTTTAATCACCTCACTTCATATTATCCATGGCCTCACTCTTCTTCTCCTAAGTCTCTTATGCTTCCATGCTTCAATCTCCCATGCAGTGTACTATAATACCCCTAAACCCCTCACCACCTACATTCCGAAAACGAGTTCAAAAGCCTCAAACTTGATCGATGCATGTCGGGTTAAGACCACAAAATGGGCATCTAATCGTCGTGCATTAGCTGATTGTGCCATTGGATTTGGTAAAGATGCTATAGGAGGAAAGAATGGGGCAATTTTATGTGGTTACAAACCCTTCAGACGATCCAATCAACCCTAAACCGGGCACGCTTCGTTATGGAGTTATCCAAACAAGGCCTTTGTGGATTGTATTTGCAAAGGATATGGTAATCAATCTAAAGAATGAACTTATTATGAATAGTTACAAGACTATTGATGGGTAGAGGGGCGAATGTGGAAAATCGCGAACGGGCCTTGTATAACTATACAACATGTGAGCCATGTTATCATACATGGAATAAGCATTCATGATTGCAAGCCTGGGAAACTGGACTTGTAAGAAGCACTCCCATGCATGTGGGCCATCGTCGAGGCTCTGGCGGAGACGCGATTGATATATTTGCATCATCGTACATATGGATCGACCATTGCTTCCTGGCTCGAGCTGCTGAGGGCTAATTGATGTTATTCATGCTTCAAACTTCATCACAATCTCTAATAACTAATTAACTCAACACGATAAGGTAAAAACACTAGCTGAATTGATCATGCATCTTTAAATGATAATATCATGTATATCGTGTGTTGAAATCTTTCTTTCGTGTTATTGATCCTTACATAATGATGTAGGTTATGTTATTCGGCCACAAACGACAACAATGTTGAAGATAAAATCATGAAAGTAACCGTTGTTTATAACCATTTTGGCCGGGACTAGTACAAAGGATGCCAAGGTATCTATATTTACGACATGAATATGATTAAAACAATGTAACTTTATCTTACATATCAAATGAAATATCAGGGTGCGGTTAGGCTATGCACATGTGGCAAACAATCGTTACGATGCATGGGACATGTACGCGATTGGTGGGAGCGCGAATCCAACAATATTAAGCGAAGGGAACTATTATATCGCGTCTAAAAATCCATTTCACAGAGAGGTACAATTTTGAAGAGTTGTAACTAGGTGTTACGTTTTTTTTATCCAATTTTATGTCTAAAGGTATAACTTTAAAACTATTTGTAGGTGACTAAGAGGGAGGTTAACAAAGGTTGGAAGAATTGGAAATGGAGGTCTTCTAAAGACGTGTTTTGTTGGTGGAGCGTATTTCGTTCCATCTGGATGGGGAAGTTGTGCTCCAGGTTATACGAGAGCACAGTCTTTCCCAGTTGCTCACGGGTCTCAAGTGCTTGGTCTTACTGCCAAGGCCGGACCACTACGTTGCACTTACAACAAAGCATGTTAAGAGATGCGCGTTTTGATTTAGGTTTTTTTGTTTGTATGTTCATTTCCTAATATACTCGGATCCGAGGTTTTTCTTTCGGCATGTTTGGTCACAAGTGTTCATGAAATTATGTGAACCTAGGCCCCTTTATTTTCTTCTCATAAGTAATGAATTAACATTATGATATTTAAAGTCGATTTACTTCTTTAAGGGTGTTTAAAAATTGATCCAACCCAGAAAAATTTAACTCAAAACAGATGACTAATCAAAATAAATACATCATGCAGTTCATCTGATTCAAGAACATAAAAGACCAATATTTCAAACATCAAAGGATTAATCGAGAAATATAGCATAACTTTAAGATCTAATTGCTCAGAATCCAGAAAACATTTTAAATAATCTGAAGACATAAAGTTTTGAGGGATTAGCATTATTTAGTATTACACCAAGACTCAGCAAAACAAGCCTCACAAGCCAGGCTCAGGCTCAATAACTGGACAAGCTTTGTTTTAGCTCAAGCTCGGCTCAAACTCAAGCAGCTCAACTTAGCTCGTTTGGATTTTTATTATACTTTTTTTTCAAATTTTGTGTCTAATGATTCAACATTTCAACTGTAATCATTTTGTAGGTGACTAAGTGTGGTGGAATTGTTAAATATTTTTTCCAATATTAGAACACATGTAGTGTTTATGGAAGTTAACGGCTAACGCCCCCTCACCCCACATGACTTTATTTAATTGGCTGCACAAGAGTAGAGTGGAATAATAGCATTCACGGCCTAAAAAAGAAAGCGCCCATTTGATTTTTAAGAGCATTCACGCCCTTAGGGATAGTATTTGGGCTTGAAGGGTTTTTTTGGGACATTTCACGCCCAATCCACTCCACTATAGGTGTTCTTATACTTTTTGTCCACATAAATATTGACCTGGCCCATTAAAATCCAACCCGACCCGTATAATTTCAAACAACACAATACAACAAATATTCCAAACATCAAAGGATTAACCAACAAATTCATCATTACAATACACAACCTAATTACTCAAAAAACAACCAAACAGGCAATCTATCCAACATACTAATCAAAACACACAACAATTAGCCTCCAAATCCATACAAAGTCCTCCCCTGCCTCTTAAGAGCATACACAACATCCATAGCGGTAACCGTCTTCCTACGAGCATGCTCGGTGTAGGTAACCGCATCACGAATAACATTCTCCAAGAATATCTTCAACACGCCTCGTGTTTCCTCATAAATCAGCCCACTAATCCTCTTCACGCCACCTCTTCTTGCCAATCGCCTAATCGCAGGCTTCGTGATCCCTTGAATGTTGTCTCTTAGAACTTTTCGATGTCGCTTTGCACCGCCTTTTCCTAGACCCTTCCCGCCCTTTCCACGACCAGACATGTTTTTGGAGAGAGGATGGTTGAACTGATGATATTGAATTGGGTTTGAAAATTTTGTGATGAATATTGGTTGGTTTGGGGGTGGTTTTATAGTTTTTATTTTGGTGGGATTTGGAGGGAAAGTTTTGAATTTTGGTTGGAATATTGTTGGTGAGAGTTTGTGATCTGTGTGAAATAGTGTGGGTGATTGTGAGTCGTTGATTGGGATTGTACGGTTTGGATTGGGGTTTTGGGTGGATTGATGACATGGATTAATTTGCAAACATAAATGGGTTTCTTGACTTTGGGCTTGAACTGAGTTGGGATTAGAATTAGCAGTAGCCAGTGGGTTGATATTTGATAACTTGATATGAATGTGGTTCTTTTTAATCAATTTTTTTTTTCTTTCATTAAAATTTTTCAAAATATGGTACTTTCGTGCTGTTTGCTTTTCTATAAAAATGTCTATGCAGGCTTTTCTATCTGCGCCACGCAGACATTGTCATTTGCAGACTCTTTATTTTTCAAAGACGTTTCATAAAAAAAACATCTACGCGACTCTTCTTTGTGCAGATGGCCCAACCACTTTTAAAATCTTCTAAGGTCTGTAGAGGGTTAAACACCGCCACCCACTGTCCACCACCATCACCATCTGTACAAACAGTCTTCTTATTGCAGACTGCAGAGATTTTGTCCACTTCTTCATCTGCAAATGTTGTCCGCACACTGTAGACATTCTACTTCTGATTAATTTATAAAACTTCATCCAACAATAATAATGACGTTTCATTGAAGTTAGTTACGTATTTTTTTCCTCTAAAGTCACTTAGTTTTTGTTGGGTGTTTCATTTTAATGTAATTTTCTTATATAAATGTTTACATTCTTTTGGATTAACCCAGATATGTAAAAACATGTACAAAGCTACTAATTAGTGATATATTTTTTTCAATTACACTATGTATTAAAGACAACTAAAGATGAATAGTATAATGGCAAAAAATGTAATTTATGGTTTTTTCAGAGTTTATGTGTCATTACAACTCCCTTCCTCCTTTACACATGTCTACCAATTTGTCTTTTGTTTCTCACGTGTCCTTCCTGCTTTCCACCACCTTCTTTGATGTTCAGCCACGTTTCTTTTCTATTGTACACCTCAAACTTCATCTTGCCACGTTTTTTTTTCCATTGTGCATGCCAAATTTCATCTCGATTATATAAATAGAATACAGCTTGAGATTCAAAGAGAGGGGATGGTGGCGGTGAGGGGCTTTCCTGAAAGGGTAAGCGGATTTTTTTACACCAACCATCAGAAACACCATAGTGATGGTGGCGGTGAGGAGTTTTCTTGAAATAGGGTGGTTGTTCGATCTACATTTTCCGTATGCGTGACTTTCTTAGAATTCATACCTTTAGACCTCGGTTTTATCCTTTTTTTCGCAAATATGGATATTGAGTTTCAGATGATTGCTTTTTAGGGTAAGAAATTAACAAATGTTGAGGTAAATCAACATTGAAGTGCAGTTGTCAATGGTAGAAGAACGATGCATCTGAATGAGATCTGGTTTTTATGAAGCAGAAGACAACGGGATACGGACGGTTAGGTGGTCGTCCTGTGGTGATGGCAGTTAGATTGAGGCGCTGTTGTGGTGGCGGCTAGGTGGTTGGTCATGTAGACCTTGGATGCGGTGGTGATGGGTGATTATCGGAGGCACGGTGGTGAGATAGTAAGAGAGAGAGATCAAGACAGAACTGATAAATCTCTATTGTCCCTCCCAATCTATATTGCACTTTAGGCTTATCAGAATATTTTTTTTATGTTATCTATCTTCAATTTGTAAGTTTATTTCTTGTCCGATGCTACTGCACTAGAAAAAATGAGATGACAATACCTTTATCATAGATTACTGGCTAGGTTACTTTAATCACGCTCATTTTAATTTTAATTTTATTAATGTTTCTTATTTTTAAATTTAGTTCATCTATTATAATTATAATCTTTTTGAATTCTAAAGAATAAAAGATGTGTGTATGGGCTAAGAAAATGTTGTTATTGTTGCAAAGTATTTAACTATTTATTTATAACTAAATCGACTTATCGACTTATGTCTCTAGAAGGAACAACATGTTCCGTTAATTAATAGGTTTAATAGTGATATTAGTGGTGGTTAAACGTGATGAATTTTATAAGCCAGATTGGTGGTTTTGTTTTGTTTTTATCAAATTTCCTCAATGATTCGACTTACATCGAGATGCAATCGAGTGAGATAGTTTAGTGCGCCCAAACGCACGTTGAGCCAACACCAACTTCTATACCATGTCTCTTTTCGATAACATGAATATATTTAGGCTGACAACACCAACCATCTCTTTTCGAGTGAGATAGTTTGTGCACCAACGATATGCCGCGAAGCGCAGAAGATAAATCTAGTTAACATGAAGCAAGAGATGGTATTGATGAGAAAATTTCACTAAATAACAACCAAGTTTTATAGTTAGGTTTAAGTTGAATTAACTAGTAACGAAAATTCGTCTACGTTTCATTTGTGTAAATGCATGTTTGTGGCTATCGCTTTTGGATTCACAATATAAAGACGAAGTTATGAAGTTTTGGATGATTCATGTACTCATTCAAAGTTTTGAGAGGTCGAATGGAAGGTCGAATGAAGCTTGTAAATGGTCGAATGAAGTTTTGATAAGGTTTATTTGTTGGTTTGGGTTCTCGCTAAGTCGAATGAGCCATTCGACCTCATTCAAGGTCGAATCAAGAAGTCTATATATAGTTTTGAGTTGTTTAGAAGTTTTTGTTGTTGGTCATTTGAGAGTGTGTTTGTGTGTGTTTTGTAGGAAGGTTCTGGAAGTCTGTGTTTTCATTAATATCATATTGTAAACGTTATAACTTTGATTAATGTTAATGAAAACCTTTGAAAATGAATGTTAACGTGTTCTGATTACGATTCATATCATTTTGCATGTAAATTAGGGTTTCCGCACCTGATTTACTGATACTCGTGTGATATGTTTGTTTCTTTGCGATAAAACGATCCTAGGAAGTGGTATCAGAGCTTGTGCTCAATCACACGACTGCAAATTGATACAAATTGTTCAGATTTCATATCAAAATCATCAAAATCTTTGTTGTTTTCATTGAACATCGATAAACAATGGTTTTTGATTTATTTGAGTGTGTTTTTACGTGTAAAATCAAAAATTCTTTCACAAAAGTTGTTTAGATTCAAATCTGAATCAAAACCTTCACTTTAACAATCAAATTCAACAACTTTTTGGAAAATCAGATCAAAATTGTTGATTTTTGAAGAAAAATTGATTTTGAGTATGGGTAAGGTCGAACCAAGTGGTGTTTAGGTTGAATCAGTTGTGAATTGTTCATTCGGGGTGAGATTTTAGGTCGAACCAGTGATATCATATTTCATTCGGGTGTCTAGATTTTCGTTCGGGTTCTTAGAAAGGACGAACCTGTCAGTTACATTTTCTTAGAGGTCGAATCAGTCAGTTACTCATTCGTTCGCGTTTCTACTAAGGTCGAATCAATTGTTTCTCACTCGTTCGACCCTATGATAGTTTGAACCAAGTTGATAAATTTCTGAATTTTTTTCTAAGTGTTGAGTATTTCTACATCATGGACAACATTTGGGGATTACCTATGAACACTAGACCTGTTATGACCCAACCACAACAAACACCGATAAATCCATGGGCCGTTGTAGCTGAAAGGGGAAATACATAACCACAACCAATTCCAAATTAATGGGTTGTGTCGGGACCAACTCAACCCGCTATTAGACCTCTTTCACAACCAATTCCAGATTATTGGGGTGTCGCAGCAGCTGCAGCAGTGCACAGTCAGACTACAATTGCCATTACTACTTTGGTGAATTACCTTTCTACGAGAAATGGGAATAGACCACCGAAGCTGTTGGATATGATTGAATATCATTCATGGCAGAAGCGTTTTAAGATTCATCTTGAAGGTTTAGATGGTGGTGAGGCGTGGCAAATGATTGTTAAAGGATATGTGCCACAAATGATTGAAAACTCCAACACACCGATTGCACTTGAGGATCTAAAGGATGATGAAAAAAAGAAATATGCAACAGAAAAGATGGCATATTCACAGTTGTCTCAAGCTTTGACATCTTATCTACTTCATCAGTTTGGTCCTTGTTCTACTTCGAAGCAGCTTTGGGAAGCTTTGAAGAGTAGAAATGATGGAAATGAAAAGACAAGGAAACTTAGAGTTGAAGAGTTGAAGAAGGAATTTGAGAACTTCAGCTTTGTTGGAAATGAGACTTTGAAAGAACTTACTCCTAGATTTTTCCATTTGTTATCTAAATTGTCTAACTATGAGATTGTTTATCCTATGTCTGAGGTTGTTGAAAGGTTTGCAGATGCATTGCTTCCTTATTGGAGTCAACATGTAGAGGTGCTGAGAGAGAAGGGTTCATTTCCATACTGGTCAATCAATGAGTTCATCCAGAATCTAGAGAATAAGAAAACGAAAGAAAGAAGGAAGGCAAAGAGATCCAAGATTCCTCAGAATCCGGAGTTATATTATGCTACTTATTCATCTTCGACAATTCCAAGTGGAAGTGCAAGTTTAGGACCACAGACTGCCTTCGTTTCTAGTGTTGAACCAAACAGTGCTGCAAGATTATGGTGTATCTTCTGGACCATTATACACACCAACTCAACCTCCAATGCAAGCTCCTAGCTATTATGGGATGAATGTGACATAGCAATCTACATCAAATGGTGGATTTCAACAAGCAGCACCGAATGTGAATCAAACTCCATCAAGCTCAAGTTTCATTGTATTAGAAACTTCTAATATGGACAATGTGACTGTAGAAGTAGCCCAAAAGCATGTTGCTTTAGTTTCTGCTATAGTTGCTTCATACAATGTTGTAGCAGGTCAAATTGGTAGTAACAGTTTGACTAATGAGGATTATGCCCAGATTGACAAAGAAGAAATGGAGTTGATTGATATTCAGTGGGCATTTGCTAGTGTTGTGAGAAGAGCTACTAATTTTATGGAGAGAACGGGAAGAACCGATCATGCTACATCAGCTAACACAACATATGGCTTCAACAAAGCAAAAGTGACTTGCTTTAACTGTGGTACAAAAAGTCACTTTGCTAGGGAGTGCACTAAACCGAAACAACAAGGAAACCGAAACCCTTTCAACATAAATTACCAAAACCGAACCCAAAACAATTTCCAAAACAAAAACAACTTCCAAAACCAAAATCGTGTTTCACAAAATAACAGCCAAAGACAAACATCAACACCCAACCAAACTTAAAACACACCAAACCATGAAAGAAACATAGTTCCAATATCCACTCCAACTAATCAAAACTAAAGCCAAAACACTAACCAAGCTATGGTGATACAACAAGATGAGGGATTCAATTGGAATGACATGCAACTTGGTGTAGAAGAGATTTCTGGGGGAAATGTTGCATGCTTTGTACAATAAGTGGTGAGTGAAGAAATGGAAAAATTTGATAATTTGGTCATTGAAGAAGTAGTTGATGAGATGGTGAATGAACCGGTTGTTGAAGAAACCGTATCTGAGATGGTTGTTGATTCTGATTCTGATTATGAGAGTGAGACTGATTCTGATGCAAGTGTTAATTCACTTGATGATAATGCGGAGCAACTTCTCGCAGAAGCGGACTTCCTGATCAGCAAGAAGTCGTGTATGGTTGATGATGCTTCTACAAAAGTGGATTATTTAAAGTTCTTTTCTGGAGAGGAAGCTCATTTTGCTCTCATGGATATGACAGATTCAACCAACCCGGTAAGTTCTAAATCATCTTCTAAATATTGTGGTACATGTATAGACTTGAAAGTGAGGTTTCAAAATTGAAATATGATCTAGAAAGTGCTAAAACTGCAATTGAAACATATCGTAGAAATGAGAAAACTTTAAACAAAACCTTGGAAAACTATAAGAAAGATGATTCAGAACTGACAAAAACACTTTCAAACAAACAAATTGCCATAAATAACTACATCAATGAGTTAGAAGAAACTAAACTAGAAATGGCAAAGATTAAATGTTTTTCTAAAAAAGTGAACAAGAAATTGGAGAGTTATCTCAATATGGCTTTCGTGTTGGACCACATTGTAGAGGACCGAGTAAAGAAAACATTCACTCCAATGTTAGTTACAAATCTGTTCCATCCCCGGTGTTGTTTGAGAATCACAACCTAAATGTTGTGACACCAGAGAGTTCAGATAAATCTGACTCTGCATCGGAAATTGAATCGAACAATTCTAGTGTGGGAGATCCAAATTCTGATGTAAGACCGATTTTGGGAGTGAATGATGAAGGGGTAGAAGCTGTAACTGATGATGAGTCTGATTCAGAGGATGATGAACCTAGGAAGAATGTTGATATTCCATTGGAAAATCACATTCAAACCACTGAGTGTAATCCAACACCTAAGGTTCAACATCCTCCAAAGACTATAAACAAGCTAAATCCATCAGTTAAGCAATCAGTTAAGAATGAAACAAATGAGAAACCGGTGAAACTATTTTATCAGATGGAAGGATCCGATCAAATATTTGCTGGTGAGGAATATCCCATACAGTTTGCTAACTATTCAGATATTTCTAAACTTTGGCAAGAAAGCACTATTTGGTTTCCAAGATCTGAAAGAACAAATGACATGCCACCTGAATTAATAAAGAAACTGTATGGTGATAGTTCTAAAACTCCAAAAGTCCATGTGACTGAATTCATCAGACCGGTTGAACGTGTGAATGGTTTTGTTGAACCGGCTTACTCAATGGAGCCTGCTCTAGAGAGTTTAAGACGAAAATGTATTGATGATCAATACCCGGTCAACACTTTTGCACATTATCATGAAAAGAATAAGTTTGAGGAGTACTGTGCCTGTTTTAAATGCGGGGAGAGAGGGCATTTACTTGCTCACTGCCCGTATGTAAGACACAAAAGGCATGAAGTTGAGATTAGGCAAAACCATAGAAATTCGAATGTTGGTTTTCCTCAAAGGCAGTTTTATCCTCAACATCGTTTTTTCAAAGAGGAAATCAACCGATTATCTATGACAATCGAAATCAAATAGCTATAGAGAAAAGGTTGAAAAGTCCAATGGTGAACTCAGTTAATGCTAGGCAAAAGGTTTATCCTAAACCCGCAATCAAGTCATTTGCTGGACCTTCGTCTGTTAAATCAGACAAGGTAACTAAGAATGTTCCTTTAAAAGTCGTTTCAAAGAAACCTGAAGAAGTTAAACCAAAATTTCAAACTCAAATTAGAATTTTGAAATGCTCGGAACAATCTTGGTCACCTAAGGGTTCTTCAGGTGCCTCAAGCTCAGTTTCAAAAGAAACGGTGAAAGAGGTTCCTAAAACGAAAGTTTTAGAGAAACCAAATGTGGTTAAGAAAAATGTAGTTGAGAAAATTGCTTCTTTGAATGATTCTAATGCTGATACTCAAAGACCCAAGACCACAAAGGCTTGGGTCCCTCGTAAAACTAATCAATTGTTGATTGGTGCAGGGAGTTCCAGCTGGCCCTGTTAGCAGTCTTTCGACTGTTGACATCGGGGCTTCTGGGCACATGACTGATGATATGACGCTCATGTTCGACATGAAGAATATTAATGGAGGTTATGTTGCATCTTCCAGAAATAAAGGTGAGTATATTACGATGGAAGGGAGTGTAAGCAATGGGATTGTGAGCTTTGAGAAGATATCGTATGTAAAACAGATTGATTATAATTTGTTGAGTGTGTCTCAAATATGTGATAAGATGTTCTCAGTACATTTTGATGACAAATTGTGTTACATCCTAAAACCGGGCTTTGAAATACCAAAGGAATGGATTATGTTGAAGGCTCCGAGAGTGAACAGTTTGTACATTCTCGACATGAGTAAAGCCACAACAACTCACGGCCAAGTGATGTATTTTCTATCTAAGGCTACTGAGAAAGAATCCATTATGTGGCATAGAAGAATGGGGCATATTCATTTGAGAAAGATGAATAACTTGGTGAAAAATGGGCTAGTTGATGGAGTAAATATGAAACATTTTCATTTGAATGACAAATGTGTAAGTTGTATGAAAGGAAAACAACACAAACATTCCCATAGACCCGAGAAAGTTAACTCTGTTAGTATTCCACTTAAACGCCTACATATGGACCTTTTTGGACCAGTGAAGCGTAAAAGTATTAATGGATATCTATACTGTCTTGTGGTGACTGACAATTATTCTCGATTTTCGTGGGTGATGTGCATGCAACACAAGAGCAAAACGTTTAATAATTTGAAGAGTCTGTTTATCCGTTTGGAGAATATCTATGGTTTGAAGATCAAGAGAATTCGAAGTGATAATGGAACGGAGTTCAAGAATTCAATGATGGATGCATTGTGTGAGGAAAAAGGAATTCATCACGAATATAGTGCATCATATACTCCACAACAGAATAGTGTTGCAGAAAGGAAAAACAAGACTCTAATTGAAGCAGCTAGGACAATGCTTACAGATAGGGTTGTTCACGAGCCGAGTCGATTCGAGCGGAGCTTTGCTCGTGCTTGGCTCGTTTACAAACCGAACCGAGCGGAGCGGCTCATTTATAATTGAGCGAAAAACAGAACGAGCATTCTTCAAGCACAAATTTTCCGAGCAAGCGCCAAGCGAGAATCGAGCGGAGAGTAATATGGACGATCATAAAATTGGGATGTTTCCTTTGATGTTTTCATTTTCGGGTGACAACTAAGATCAAAATGTCCAATGATGACACTAATATTCGGATCCTAGTGTCCAAGGATAAGGCTTAGATTGAGGCTGGTGACGTGATGAGCATATGTTAGAGAACAGTTGTTGCATTGTGACGTGGGTGTGATATCAAGCGACAATTAGCGATGGACGACTAATAGCATAAAGAAGTTAACACTGTCACCTCATGACTTATTGTTTTACTATTAAATCTTGTGTTAAATTTTTTATTAAGTTAAATGGGATAGTTATATTTTGTTTGCATATACTGAGTGAAATCCAATAGAGTGTTATATATAAAGCCATAAATTTACCTGTAAATTGTGTGTATATTTATTATTAAATAAATAAAAATTTATTCGAGCCGAACCGAGCCGAGCATACCTTTGCTCGTGCTTGGCTCATTTACAAACCGAACCGAGCCGATCGGCTCATATACAACCGAGCGGAAGATCGAGCGAGCATTTTTTGAGCATTTTCCGAACGAGCGACGAGCGATCCACGAGCGGCGAGCGATTCGAACAACCCTACTTGCAGATTCTAATCTTTCGGTTATTTTCTGGAACGAAGCAATTCATGCAGCTTGTTATACTCTGAATCGTGTGTTGACTGTGAAGAAGTTTGCAAAGACTTCTTATGAGCTACTCAGCAGACGGAAGCCGAATTTGGAGTTTCTAGAACCATTCGGGGAGCCGTACAATGCTTAATAAGAAAGAGAAGTTTGGAGCGATAGCCGAAGAAGGTTATTTTGTTGGTTACGCGACACCAAATAAACGCGTCTTCAACGAAAGAACTAAATGTGTTGAAGACTGGGCAAACATGGATGTTCAACGTTACACTCAGAATGCTCCCGGCGTTGGACCGGATTGGATGTTTGACTACAAAGAACTCTTTGAGTCATTCAATCTAGAAAGCTTGGTTGAAGAAGCTATTTTACGACTTTATTACGAGTGTGAGAACGCAGTTACTTTACCGTTAGTGCGTCCGATCACCATAATTCCTCCTGCAGCAGTTTCTAATTATTTCAATGCTCTTGTGGCGACTTCAACAGAAGAAGTTTTTTCAAGATGTTTCTGATACGTTTGATTCTTCTGAGTCGAAAGACGATGATGAAGTAACCAGTGAAGCAGTCTTGAATGAACCCGCAGTATCACCTCGAGTGAACCCTACTTCATCTGCATCAACAAATAATCCTTCTACTTCAAATATGGGTAATGATCTGGATATGGCAGAGAATTTGAATGTTCAACCAGTGATTCTTGTTCCAGTACACCCTGAATCTCGGATTCACAAGGTTCATCCGTTAGATCAAGTTCTTGGTGATCCTGAAAGCAGTGTGATAACACGTGGACAATTGAGGCGTGCATCCTCAAATGAGAACATTGGAGCTCTTGCCCTATATTCTACAATTCAAAAGTCAAGTGAACAAAATATTGGTCGTTTACTTGTTATGTTTCGCAAGTTGAGCCTAGGACATATAAGGATGCATTGAATGATGAATCATGGGTGGACGCGATCCAGCAAGAACTTCAACAGTTTAAAAAGCTTGGAGTATGGACTTTGACTGATCTACCACCAGATAGGAAGAAGATTGGTACAAAGTGAGTGTTTAAGTGTACGAAAGATGACCGAGGCGTGATCGTAAGGAACAAAGCTCGATTGGCAGTTCAAGGTTTTCACCAAACGGAAGGAATCGACTATAACGAAGTCTATGCACCCGTTGCTCGGTAATTCGCATGTTTCTTGCGTATGCTTCTTATATGAAGTTCAAGGTGTATCAGATGGATGATAAGAGTGCGTTTCTTTATGGTGTGGTAAGGAAGAGGTATATGTTGGGCAACCACCGGGTTTTGAGGATCCTATCCACCGGGATAAGGTCTACAAACTGAACAAAGCATTGTACGGTTTGCACCAAGCCCTCGGCAGTGGTATGAAGAGCTCAGCATATACTTGCTATCCAAAGGTTTCAAACAAGGATTAGTTGACTGTACCCTGTTCACGAAACGAACAGAGGGTGATTTGTTTCTAGTACAAATTTATGTTTATGATATTATATTTGGTTCAACTAGCAAAAGTTTATGCAGGGAATTTGAAAAGGTCATGCAGGATAAATTTGAGATGAGCTCAATGGGAGAGATACAGTTCTTTTTGGAATTGCAAGTGGACCAATCACCGTCAGGAATCTTTATTCACCGGACGAAGTATGTTTCCAAAGTCTTGAGCCGGTTCCAGATGGAGGATTCATCACCAATGGCCACTCCCATACAACCTAATCACGGGATTGGAGTTGATACTAAAGGGGAGCTCGTGTGTTTGTGCGAGATACCAATCGAAGTCAAAACAATCTCACCTTGCTGCAGTCAAATGTATCCTACGTTATCTGAAGGGATGTCCATCACTCGGATTATGGTACCCTAGTGATGATAACTTTGACCTTACTACTTTTAGTGATGCGGATTTCGGAGGCTGTGATATTGACGCCAAATCCACAACGGCTAGATGTCAATTTCTGGGGAGCAGGTTAGTAACCTGGCAGTGCAAGAAGCAGACGTCAGTTGTAGTATCTACGTGTGAAGCCGAATATGTGTCAGCCTCAAGTTGCTGTTCACAAGTGTTTTGGATACAACAATAGATGCGAGACTACAGTTTGCAATTTCTTAAAACCCCAATTCATTGTGATAATGAAGCAGCTCTTGCACTCATTAAAGATACCATTCATCATTCCAAGGCTAAGCATATCCGAATACGGTATCACTTTATTCGTGATTGTTATGCTAAAGGTTTGATTGACATGGTAAAAATCTACACTGATTATCAACGTGCTGATCTTTTCGCCAAAGCTTTTGATAAATCACGTTTTGATTTTCATTTAAGATCTAATGGTATAAAAGAAAAGCAAGATTGAAATCCTCATCGGTTTATCAATTTTTCTTTTGTTTTTTTTTTTTTCTGTTTTTCAAAAACTAAAAATCCAAAAATATCTTTTTAATTTTAGGGGGAGCTTTTCTTTTAGAAAAATAAAAACATTGGAAATTTTGAAAAAACCATAAAAATCAGAAAATCCCAAAATGATTTTTCCTGGAGAAAAAAGAGGAAATGATAGTAAATCAGTGAGGATCTTTCACATGCTAAACAATTGGAAAGTATAAATTAGACGTGTGACGATTTTGTGTGATGTGTTGGTAGGCTTCGTATACCTATTATTGTGTGCCTTAGTGATACAAACATAACGAACTACTCACTAGTGGTTGAACACCTCATGGGCATATGGTTTTAGTACCGTAATTTCGTTTGATATGGTTGCCAAAATCAGAGGTCGCGGGTCGTTATGTTATTTGTTATCCAGGGTAACCTGATTGATCTTTTGTCGTATTAATTTACGGACCTAGATTCAGTCAGGATATCTGCAAAAGAGCAAATATGCGAAATCCTAAACTTACCGAATGAGAAACTTATATGTATGACAATGATCAAAGATCATTTAATGCATCGTATCATATCTATGATGAAAATCATGATTGATATAAGCCTCAACCTGGTAAGTGTGCCCATGTTACTTTGTAGCATTGATTTGGTGACCTGTACACCTCTGTGCCTCGTATCTTGTAATATATGAATAACAATGGCATAATCACGCGTTACGATGAAGCATTGTGCAAATTCCTTGATACGGGAGTATGCCGTGTGTGTGGGAACCATAAGCTTCTTAGTTTTAATACATCTAATACGTATCATTTTAAAGCATTGCATAACGGTTTGCATGTGAGCTTATGTGGACAACAATATCAGCAATTGCCAAATCTCACATTGTCTTTATTGTTAAAAAATAAAGAACAATGGTGTGATTAGATCTCTCGCATACTGATACGATCCTCTTACCGAGAAATCACAAAAAGATTGTGTGTTTATGTTCTTTTACTGCTTTCTTTTTGTTTTTCTTCATATATGCAAAACTCAAAAATATTTTTGGTGTGTTTTAACATAAATTTCAGAAAATCCAAAAGTTTTTACATTTCTGTGTTATTTTCGATAGCCGGTGTTGGAAGACGATCATTTTCTGGAAGTTTGACGAACCAATATGAGTTTTGTATCATTAAAATCAAATGTTTTAAAAGATTAAATGTTTAAAAGTTTGAAACTGCCAAAACATGGATTGAATTGGACATTTTGGTGAAAATCATTTTTCCAAATTTCCCATTCGCCCTTTCGTTAGGTCGAATGAGATTTTTGTGAGTTGATTTGTGCCTTTTATCAGGTCGAATGAGTTTGGGATTGATAAAATTCCTCATTCGATCCCAGGGTTTTTGATTTGGCCTTATAGTAGACCCGAACAAAAAACGTTCACACTCATTCGAACCTACAAGAGGTCGAACCAAATTCGGTATAAAAAGCCATCAGGTTCATTCGAACCTCACTTTTCACTGTTCCTTAGACGAATTCTCTCTAACCCACTGTTTTTTGCCCTTTGATTTTATACTTTGTGATTGTGTTCTGACATACTAAGGTACTTTAATCTTGAATTTCAGTGGGTTTTCATCCACTATATCATTCAAAAAAGGGATTTTTGGGTCTCAAACCCTAGATCATTGATTGGACGACTTGGACTGTATTGATCATGTTCAGATGATTCACGAACACTGGTAGATCATTTTAGGGGGAGAATAACACAAAAACTAGGATTAACAACATGTGATTAATGAGATTGATTTATGAAACCCTAGTTTTAGTAGAAAATGATCGATTAGTGGTTAATAATTAAAATTGATGATTCATTTGGCTTAGTCAACCAATTAGAACATGTTTCAATCAAAATCAGAGTTTAAAATTGGCTAAAATGAAGAATTGAAATTTTGAATCTTAAACATCTTGTTGTCTTCTCTCTCTGCAAATGCCAATTTCTCCATGTGCTGCGATCTATTTGTATTCTGGATGACCCTGCCATTACTGTTCAATTTAGTAGGCAATAAATAGAAGCTAGGTGTATTGACGACGCGCATTGCGCGATTTAAAAGCAGTTTTCATTAATGCTTGTTAACATGTTTTACAAAAATCTGGTCATTATACCAGCAACCATCATACATAAAGCATCAGTTATAACTTATAAGAAACGTGTGTTCACCTGTTCCCTCGTGATGTATATCTTGTTATCTGGAAATGATGATTTGTGCCACATAAAGACATCAACAGTTGATTGTCTTTATTAGCAAAAGGTTAATCCAAAACATTGATAAAAAAAAAAGTTATGAATTACAATCCTTTAAAAACACAATTTTAGTTTAGAGTAATGAAGAGGCATAACCAGACTGAAGTCAATAACCTTAGATTTTAGTTGTTTCTTACCATCCTCTTGACTTGTTTCACCTCTTTTCCTCTTCCTGCAAACAAATAGCATAAAAGTAGTAAAATGAAGCATTAGATGATGAGATAGGCATTCATAATTACAAAAGGCAAACTTTCAACAATGCAATTCTGGAAAAATAATAATCAAAGCACACTTTTGTACACATTTTTTAGCATTAAAGTCTAGATAAAACAAATAAAATTTACCTCCATTTGACCCAAAATCAATATGCCCAGGTACTTATTTATCCTAGTCACTCCCATACCACCAAAAGTGTGAGCGCCACTAATGATATATTATGTTGCTAAAGACTGTCTAATTCATGGCTGATTCACATGTAAACTTTTAATTTTGAGCCACTAACTTTATTTTTAACAAATGTTTAGACCAAAGGTCCTTGCTATTGATGAGGTGATTCTTCTAACTTGAACTATAATCTTCTGGCCTAAACCGAATCTAGCACATCCACATTTTTAAATACTATAGATTATCAAAGACATAAAAACTTAGGGTATAAAGAGTGGTACAAATGCGGTATTGTTTTAATGTATATGAATAGTAAACTGATAAAAGGTAAAGCTTACTATTGGGCGAGACATTGACGCAAAACCTACACAAACGATAATGAAAGTTAAAGGGAAAGATGCATTTCAAAGGGATAAGTACCTGATCATGAATGGATTAGTTCTTCCTCCAGCTCCTTACCTTTTCACTTCCTCTTTCTTTAGTAATCTGACATTTAAGCACCAATTGTATTTAGAACAAAACCAATAGCAATTTAACTAAAGGATTTCAACATCAAATTCTAAACTATTTAGCAACCATATTAAAAAACCATTTATATCCACAATAATAAACTATGTAGCAAAAATATCATCCACTTACTCAGTAATAAGCAACTATTTACATAGTACCTGTAATAATATAGTGTTAGTTGCATATCATATATGTGTACATGTAGCCATGTGATACAAAAATGGCCAAGTTTATATAAGTGACGGTTTTAAGAGCTGTTGCTTTGTTTTATATATAAGTTGCAACCTGCTCCATTAAAGTCGATCACTTGAATACATCAGTCGGAAAAAGATAGAACCCTTGGCATGGAAAAAGATAGAACCCTTGGCATATATCTCGAAGCATAGTTTTACACTTTTACTTTCATTTGTAGGAGTATGGTTTTACTTTCACCTATCTTTGGCCCATGCTACTAAAATGGCTCTAAAAAACTTTTAGTTGTGGCGAAACTTACAGCATTAACCCTTGAAGAAATTTCTTCTTAGGTTAATTCACTTGATGACAATTCAAGATGATTAATGGATATCTATATAGTCCAGGTTTGATATAATTCTAGATGGTGCTTTTTCTATGTGGTTTGACATTAGTTGTTTTTTTTTCTGTTTTAGATCAGGTTTTATACAATACAAACTAGATCCATACAAACTATAGACAAAGATACTTTTTTATGGACCATTAAGTTAGCCATGTTTAACTACGCTTTGGAGAATCATAACCTTTTTCCCTTTTTTGTTTGTTAGAGTCATAACCTATTAAAGTCTCTGATGATGATTTAGATATAGATATAATTTTTTTAGGAACATTTAATCTTGGTTTTTGCAATACAAGGCCCCAAAACACATAGTTTCACATACTAGTACTTTATCTTACAAACCTAAGCTTTTGTTTTTTTCATTTGTGATAACATACACCTGAACTGAAAAATAAACATACAAAATAGTAGATATCAAGGCTCTCATTCAACCCAGCTGCGACGGAATGACCTTTGTCAGTATGAACGCGATAACCATACACCATATTATGGTATTCTTCCTTCGCATTTCAGTTTTGAGGTTTCTAACTTCTCCTTCCAGCCTATTCTTTGTCCTTAGCAGTCCCGGTATTATCATTTTTGAACGGTCGCACATTGGTGGATCAAGCCACTTGAAGTATTGGCAGGAGTTGTTCTGTGTGTTTCAAATAGTCTTAATTAGTATGAAAATTCATTATAGTGTATTATTAGTTAACCCAAAAAATATTTAATATACACCAGAAAAAGGATTTTTCAAACAAACATTTTTATTACCTCTGATGGACAAGTGTAGAACCGTCTTCCTGGTTTTTCATTTGTCTATGAAGTCTTCACAATGGCCTCCAATCCACAATGACAAAACTCCATGACTTTTATTTTTGTTATCTCACTTTTTGATAGTGGGTGAACAATGAAAGGAAATTTGAGTGTAGTAGTTAGGTTGTATACTCCAACAACTCCAACAAGGACTTTATAATTTGTTTTATTTTGTAAGTTAGTGACTAGAGTTAGTGGGTCATGTGGTGTCATATATCCACGTGATCTTTACTTTTGCCTTTTCCAAAGACATAGTACCTGCAAAAGGATGATTGAGATGTTTATCTTGCATCAGGACCCCTTCCTTGAGTGTTCAAATCAAATGTCACATCATATACAATATAAACTTTATTTCTTCAACCTTTTCCCCACCCTTTTATTTCCTTCTAAATAAAACAACACTTTATAAGGCAACTTTTTTAAGTCTCCACTTTTGAATAAACACATAAAACACATTAATTTTTTTCTTTTAAAAAATTACGGCCATGTAATGTATTTTTTTCTTTAAAAAATTTTCAATTCTTAGTATTTGTTGCATACGTTTCAAGAAATGTACATCCATTATTTTTTAAAGCAACCTTATATTTATAACATTTACATACGTTACAACAATCTTTTTTTTACAATTCCCAATTTTACGTAAGTATAAATGATTTTTTATATACATCATGACACATTTCATGAATATCCAATTTTATAATTTAATTGTCCTAAAATTTCACGCAGCACCTTTCCATATTTAAATTATTTCTATAGGCTTCTATAAATGCAAATTTAAAACAAGATCACAAAATCAAGGTTGCCACATGTTTTACGTAACAACTTGTGTTTTAATTTAATGTGCTACAATTACACACATGTCATTTATATCCAAGTAATTTTAAATCCCACACCAGACATGTTTTTCATCAATAGTTTATTTTTTTGTATATACAAAGGTAAATCAAGATCACCCAAATCAACATTCCTGAAATCATTAAAAGAAAGTAACAATTAAAGATACAAAACAGGGTTCCAAACAAATGAAATCACCTTAGAAATTACTTAATATAGTTTAGGCTCGTAGGCCCACGGGTTGCGGATACGAATATTGGGAAATAGGAATCCCAATCTACATCATTAAGTCCCTCATGCCACATTGGATCATCGGGAGAAATTGGTTTGATTATGTTGTTTGCTTGAATTATGTTGTTTGTTTCTGGTTGCGGATAAACTTTTGGAATATGCATCTTAGTAGGACCACGTGTGCATGATATGAAGCTTGGAAAATATGAATCCCACTCAATATTATTAAACCATTCATCGTCGCTTTCACATTCTTTCTCGCTTTTAAGATCATTTACTCCTTCATCTTTCCTCACAACCTTCAAAACAAAGCACTATAATTTTACACAACAATGCATATTCGTTTGGTTTTTTATTCAATGGCACAACATACTCACCTTGATATCTTCCTCAACCACCACATTACTGGAACTTGGAAAATACGAATCCCAGTCAATATCATTAAACCATTTATCATCGTCTTCCCATTCTTTCTCGCTTTTAGGATTAATTAAATCTTCTCTCTCTTTTTTCACCACCTTACAAACAAATCACAGTCATTTTCCAAAAAAAAAATTTATAATTTTGTTAATGTTAACAATGAGACGACATACTCACCTTGATGTCTTCATCTTTCACCACATTACGAGTTGGAAACCATTTTGATGCATTCCGCATGCCCTTATATGAACATTTAAGTCATTTTCTTCTTTTTTAACGACCTATTAAAAATAAAGAAGCAGTCTTACGATCATAATAATATAGTTTTAGCCTTTTTGTTAAGTAGCAACTCATACTAAACTTAATGTTTCTAGAGAGACTCTAAGCATTAGCCTCATTAGACATCCTCTTAGATGATCCATATGTTGATGTAGACGTTGATGCCAACTTTCTTAGTCTTTTTCCAACCATCGTGTATTTCGCACCCATGGGTTTTTCTTCCCGCTCCTCTTCTTTTACCTTTTGCTTTCCCATCCTTTGCCAACTTGTCATTTTCTTGTTACAGATTTTATATCTATTAAGTGTAAGCCATAGATTTTTGATAACCTTTGGTTTTTGTTTTTAGAGCATGCACACTATGGATGTGGCTATGGAGTTACACTATATAAGAAAGGTGTAAACCAATTAAATAACTCTTTTTGGTAGGTTAGTGAACTAAATGCTTTGTGTGTAGTTGTTATATGATGGTATCATAGTTACCTTTATTATATTGGTTTTTTAATATTTCTTTTTAAGGTTATATTTACTTTTCGCAAGTATTTTTTTTCCTATACAAATTTGTTACCATACAAATTTTGTATTTTCTATATTGATACAGTATGTATTTTTTCTAAAAAAATAATTTTAGTTGTATATATATTTTTTAATGCGGCTCATGTTTATTTTTGTGTTGCATAAATACTTTGTAATCTTACACCTTTCCCGTTTTTATACAATCAATACTTTTGTTTTTTCCATCATTTTAGTCTTGGTATTTTAATATTTCAAAATGTTTTGGCTTGAGGTCACATTGTTATTGAAGCATATATTTTCTCCATAGTCCATACTTTTCCCACTTTCTTGGTCCTACGTAACATTTTCAAAATTTTTGAAAGTCTTCTCCTTTTTATAATATTTTGTCTTACAATTCCCACCATTTCCCAATATCTATATTTGCCTAGCTATTTTTGCCTATAGCATATGACTATATTATTAAAAACTCCCTCATAGGTTCCCCTTTGCCACAACCTAATATTCTTTAGGGCCCTATTCTTGATATCACATCTCACATAAAGTAGATGTACTTAATTATTTATTGTTCTTTTTCATATCTTTTTTATTCTTTTGTCCACTTTGTTAAATTTTGTGACTAGTAGTAAAGTTTAATTGGGTAGTTTTCCACTTTCCACATGTTTGCATGACACACATTTTAACTCTCACAAAAAAATGTTACCTTTTTCACCCTTTTTCACCTGCTTATTTTTAATTTAATATTTACATAATATGGTTCCACTTTCTTGTACCTACCTTCAAATGTAAAAACAATTTGACTGTGCCCAACAAAAGATACACATTTATAATGTAACAGAATTACACTACATGGCTACATTCCATAACATCGGTGCAAACCAAACATAAACATACAATTTTTCGAACCATTTTGAGACATAATTAAACTTAGGCTGACATAACTAAAACCTAGTAGCTGAAAATGGAATCAAAGGAGCAATCAGAGTCCGTTCCGCGTTCATCCTCCCATGGGTCATGCATGATCCATTCATACTCCTTTTGTCGTTTAGCCTCCGCGTCAGACTCATACACATACTCTGCCCCCGGATCCGTTTCGTAACCTTTAGCTCATTCAGGTGTAATCATACTCTCACGCCACGTTGTTGGGTATGTATCTTCATTCTCCCACTGTTCGTAGTAGTGTTCCGGTACAACGTCCTCCTCCTTATGATGATTTTCTTCTGGGAAAATGGTCTCATAGGCCAAATTCCAATCAAAATCATCATCAACATTAGATGCAGCCCCCTGTTCGTATGAATTTTTCCTTGGTTTTTTGTTAGGATTATTGTCTTCTGGGTATAGCAGCTCATAAGCCTCATTCCAATCAATTCCTTCTTTTTCATTATCTGCATTGTCTGATGCATGCACCTCGTTTTCTTCTTCCACCACAACCTGGTGCTGATTGTTATTTTCAGTCCCCCTTACTTCAGCTTATTCTCCAATTTCATGTTGATCCCCCACGGGTTCTGGGCCAATGTTAACAGGTTCAATAGGGTTTGGATGATGTGCAGGCCCTTGAACTGGAGGGTTGTTTGGAGGTAGAAGGTAATAATTTACTGCAGAATGAAGCTGTTTTGAAGAACATCTTATGGTGGTGTGTTAGGTGTTGAATCCATTTTTTTTTTGAAGAACAATGCATATGGTATAAATATTAAGCCTGATTGGTATAAATTTTAAATGCCACAGCTGTCCCCACATTTTTTCCTTTACATTTGCTTTAAATAGTGTTAAAGACAAGACAAAAGCATACTCACTTTTCAATCTTTTGAGAAAAATAGTACAATCTAAAGTACCAAATCTATCTTACCTAATAATATTTAATTTTGAAATTAATTTGCTAGTTGATATTATCAATACCAAGAACGGTCTACTAAGAACTTGTATAAAATAAATTTATACAAGTCACCCTATACAAGTATTAAACACAGTTGGGCTTACCAAAAGGGTCTGGATGGTTACAAATTAACACAACCTAATATAGCCATGCCATTCTACCATTCAAAGTTTACATAACCATAACATAAAAAGCCACCATTGGTGCTTTTCAAAATACTGTGTTTGCTTGTAACACAGATACATAAGCAACATCAGTAGCATTAGTTAGTTCATTACACACACATTAGAGAAAAATTCTAAGTTTACACACTGCTAATATAATAGTTTACAAAAACTCGTACCCAAACCATTGGTCACACCATACCATGAAACTACTTCCCGAGTGCGTCGACCATGATCTTGTCCCTTAAAAGATTTGCATCTGAAAGCAGAATTCGTGCAGCGTATTTTATCCGGAGTTTCCGCAGTTCTGCCAACTTTTTCAGACCATGTGTACTAAATCCGCATTCAAATGTTTTGCCCATGCCCATGTATTTTTCCATATGGCGCATCAGAAAAATGTCGCATTCATGCAAATTGGATTTTGTACACCACCTGATGTCTTCTTTGGTTATGGCCGTCACCTTCAACTCGTCACTTATAGGATGGTTAACTTCATACAAGTACTTCACAAACAAATGTTTCTGCAAAATTTTCACTTACTTAGTTAACTAACCTACTTATTGAAAGTGTTTATTCTGACACACCAAAAGATTTTACTTACCACTTTAAATGCCGAATCTTTTGAAAAGTAGTCTTTGTTGTCAGTCAATCGAACCAAAGGGTACATGTAACCCCAATTATCAATGACTCTAATAGTTGCCTTCTTCAAATCAAACACAATCAAGTAGTAATGTTCATATTCCACGATTGGGAGAAAACCAATTCAAATGATTTTAGGTCCAGCAGTTTGTCTTCCCCGTACACAGCCGCCTTCATGTTTTTGCTGAATTTTTCCATTCTCTGTTCCTTAGTTGTATTTTCATCATTTAGCATCCAGTCAATCTGTGTGTAAAGAATAAATTACTAATGCGTTAATTTATAAGCTAGTAAGTACTAAAAATTAACGTAACACTTTTTCTGATTACTTACAATAGCCTTAGTTCCCACAAACAGCCTTGTTACTGACCCAGGTGCTCTGTATTTTTCTTCTAAGTTCAAAACCTCCACCCAACAATTTATCACTTCGTCTATAACGCGTGTTTTTGGGGATAAGCTTTTAAACATAGACCTATTGGCTTCAACATCATACGTGCTTCTAAACAGTACCTCACTACAAATGTGGTAAAACGTTTCAATCAAATATACTAACATTATTATAACCTTTTTTACATATTATATACTTACTACTAAAGTTAGTAATAAATTTTGTACATTTTCTAATAAATATGCTTAATGTTTTACAAGAACACTTACAGGTCTGGATTTTTTTCTGTACCCTCCTCTCCGTACGAAAGTATGCTTGACCTGCATTGTTGTTCAACATTTCTGTTATTACCATATATATGTAATAAAAAAATTGATTTACTATTATATTTCTGAGTATATTTTAAAATAGAATGCTGTAACGGAGTCTGCTGGAATAAACCAATAAATACAAACTTACATTTTCCTTTTGAGGCTTGATTTCAAGTTCCTCCCACTTGCATCCTGCACATCCTTGTTGTTGCATATAAACTCCCAAATTTTATTTTCTTCCTTCGTAAAATTGGATGCTATGTCTACAGCTCCCATGTTCATAAAAGTTACTACCCTGCCTTCTTTTACGAATGGATTCCTTCTAGCGTTTTCCAACTTTGCTATACAAATTTCTCGTTGTCTTTCATTGGAGTTAATGGATGTCGGATGTACCAATTCCTCATTTTCTAAGCCAATCTTTTCATCACGCTTCTCCAACTCAACATCTATAGAATTGCCAAAAAATACGAAGTTTACAACACATATTGGTATACCATCTTTTTGTCAACACTCTTTTTTAACTTACCTTTTACTCTTTCTTGCAACGACATTTTGGCAGTTGGAGTCAACCCCACACTAATTTCAGGCTCATTCATATCCGACAATGACTCTACCAACTCCGTTACACCAACTCTTGCTCCATCTTTTCTGTTGTTTACTGAAAGAAAAAACAACAAAATTCATCAAAATCCGTATATATTTGTACGACAATTCTACATAAATACATATGTTTTCTTACCTTTATCAATTGTACTTTCAGTTTCCATCTCATTTCCGGTTTTCACAGATGTGTCTTCCTTGTACCTTTCTTCTAACATATATGCTGGTATAAATTGTGAATGATATATTTGATTTTCATTTTCATGCTTACTACTGCATTGCATCGTTAACGTTATCATAATTAGGTTACATCAATATTTAGCTTATTTACATATGTAACATTAAATCACAATATCTATTAGTACCATTTATCTCACCTGCTTTATGTTTTTGTTTTTTCGGCCCCAACTGACTTATACCACGGCTAACTTTTGGAGTGTTTGTATCAGCAGTTTTCGCATCTTGCATACATTTAACTCCATCTACAAAGTCAGTACCAACTATTAATTTCTTTTAATCTTGATTTCAACTAAATAACAGGTTATCATATACAGGCTACCGATCATATACATACACTATAAAAATTCTCAACATCTGTTAAAAGCATGACAAACCTGAGTCATCAACTTGGCTTAAACCAAGCTGAAGCTTGGTCTATCATCAAGCGGCGTCTCTCCCTTTTCTATATATATAGGTTCGCCAAGTAAGTATTATAACATGTTTTTGGTTCATAGAAAATCATACACTCGCCTATATAACGAAAGCAATATATGTACCTTCTCCTTTTCCTGTCTTTTCCGTCACAATTCTGTTTGTGACATTAGTGATAGTTACCGTAGTATCACCTTGCACATCTACATTAACGTCAACCTCCCTTCCCACCTTACGACGCTTTTCTCTTGCGGGTGATGCTCCAAGCATATTGTTTCCAAGGCTAAAGCTTGGAATATCGTCCCTAGTAGTAGTTCGCTTTTCCATAGTTCTATCACCACCTACTAATTATTATAACTTTCAGTTATTTGAACAAACTACATCTAACTTTGTACATAACTTTAAAGTAATACATAAGTACCTCCTCTGTTTTCTTTATCAGTTCCTGCAACATCAACAGCGACTCCTTTGGTAACATCTACCTGCTGTCCACCCTTACCATAGTTGTCTCTACATATTGATCCACCAACCATTATGTTTCCCTCATTTTCAAAGAAGCGCTCAGTTGCCTCGTTATGTTCTGTTTTGTCATAAAGATCGACATCAAACAAATGTATATTTTTTTTTTTTTGTGTTTTTGTCGTATTACTATCCAAACTGTAATTAGTAGCACTAACCTGGATCATCTACTTTGTTTTTAACCCTAATTTGGCTTAAACCAAGGCTAAAGCTTGGGCTTTCGTCAACAGTCGACGTTTTCTTTTCCATATCTGTAACACCAGATACTAATGACAAGATATGGACTAACTTTAATTTTGTACTTAACTGAAAACAATAGATAACTACCTCCTCTTTTTTGTAGCAGTTCCTGCAGCCTCTGCTTCCAGTACTTCATCGACATGTATCCGCGCTTCAAGTTTTTTACCCCCCCCCCCCCTCTGTTGAGACTGATCCTCCAGCATCTTTGTTTCCCACATTTTCAGTCACTCTCTCAGTCCCTTCAGTATTTCCTGCTTTGTAATCAGGATACACATCAATACATTAATATTTTTATAAGTACTTATCTACATATTCATCTTACTTGCTTATGTTTATACCTACCCTTTTCGACATCCTCTATCACATCAGATTTGTCCCCAATAATTGTGGCCTCCATATTGTCCATGTCCTCATTTCCACACGAACAGTCATCTACATTGTTTTACCAATTTAACAATTTCATCATAAACATCTCAATGTAAGTACACATAACTTAATTAGAATTACGAATTTTGGCCAGGTATAGTTTCTTTACCTTGTTCCTCGTTTTCGCTTAGACTCATCTTATCATTCATGACATTCCCGTCCTCTTTAGTTTCTAAACCCCTGAGTACTTCAGTTATTTGTGCATCTGCATTTTCCCTTTGCTTCTTCTTGAAACCACCTTCAAATACGGAATTGTACCTTGCCACTATTGTCAATACCTCTTCGTTGTCTGGTGCTCTATGGTAAACATCAGCAATCCTTTTTTCAATCTTTAGCTTGTTTTTTAGAACTCCATCAATCATGATTCCGATTTCCCCTACTTTATCCTGTTATTAGGTATTGTGTAAATGTTTAATTAGTTTAAAAAAAAACTTATTTTAATAGTGTTCATATATTAAAATGTAACTGACCAATAACACAAAGTTGTCAACATTTTCCTCAGCCTCTTCATTTGTTGATTTATTTCCAGTCAAAAATTTCTTGAACTTTCCTGTACCAAATCCAGACCCTTTGACTTCCAGGGTCTCTCTTTTTTTTCAAATTATTCCGCGTCCAGTATTCTATCGGTGTCAACGAGTTTTCACGTTCCATTCCCTTGCATTGAATACTTTCCACGTAAAGTAACTGCAATGTGTCATATATAAACAGTAAGCCAAATAAACACCTGTGTTAAAAAAAATGCAACCATCCTAATTTATCTACTTCAATGTGTAACCCACTTCAAATTATCTTATAAAATATGTAACCTTCCAAAAACATATTTCCTAAACGCATAGAATGTACATTTTTTATGTTGTGAATTGTAATATATAAAAATATTAGAAAACACATACCGTTAAAATAGTCAGCGGTCCTGCAAATGTTTTCGTGTTGTCACACCTTCTCCACTTTCGTTTACATTTTTTCAATCCTTCAACTATGTAATCACACCAATCTATGCTTTTGAAATCCGTTCCAACTTTCAATTTGTTCAAGATCTTCAGCTTACACCTACCTTGCTGGTGGCATTCTACCATAACTGCAAGGAACAACATTAAAAAATCCATCCTGAATATGAAACTGTCCTCATCTTCGGCGCTTTTTATTTTTTTCACAAACTCTGTTGGTGCAACAAAACGTCCCGGGTATCGATCTTTCCACTTTACTACCTCCCTTTCCCAATTCTCCAATTCCTCCACATCATGTAACTTTATTCCTGATTTTGGTATCCCTAGCAACTTATAAATGGATTCTTTATTAACCTTTATTTTCCCGCTCGGCACTCTGATTTGCATTTTTTTCGGTGTAAACCTATCGACTACGTAATACGCTAGTTTAGCTGGTATACCATCCACTTTGAATTTCAGCAATTTCCCAAAACCCATCTCTCTTACCGCATCATTTTGTTCTTCCTTCAATGCTTTTATCCCTTTAAAAAACTGCATTGGTGATGATCTTGTCCTTATACCAAACAACTTGGTTCTTTTCCTCCCACCCTGCACTTCTTCAGTTCCTATTTCGTTGGTATCTCTTCCCCTTTCTTTGTCGGATTTCTTCCTTTTCCTTATCTTTTTCACCTTTTCTTCAACTACATTATTTTTTACCTCATCCTTTTTAATATTATCTTCATTTTCCGCTTTTTTCTTCTTCTTCTCATCTCTACTATTCTTCTTTTCTGAGCTTCCTAGTGCAAACTTTACCACACTTCGACGCTTTCCTGTTTTTACGGAGCATTTGACCATAATCATTATTAGTTTAAAAAGGATGAGTTATGCAACAGTTTTTTAAATTAATGCAAGAATATTTAATTATATTGTTTTGTCGAACCTTTTTTGCCCTTCAATGAAGATATTATCTTACAGTCTGTTGAATTTGTTTTATAACCTGTTTCTAAAAGATAATTTCAGTTAAGCAATTACTTTTTTAGTTTATGGATATATTAGGCACCACAATCATACTTCATTGATGTGTCGTACCTTTTTTGCCCTTCCATGTTGATACTATCTTACAATCTGAATACCTTCCTTCCGAAACTGTTTTAAATTTTAATAACATTATTATTTCTCATCACAATTCACTAACATATTATATAATTTATCTCAACATTTATATTATTAACGAATGTGTCAAAGACTATTTACCTTTTTCCGTATGTTTATTTCTGGACACTATCTTACAGTCTGTTGTGTTCTCTTCGTAATCTGAGTTATCATCATCATAACTTGCGTAAATTAGTTTATAATATTTAGATGCTATATTACATATTAGCACTTTCATCGAAACCATATATTAACTTTTTTTAATATAGTAAGTTACCTTTAACTTAACTTCCTTCTTCGGTGTGAAGTGTTCTTGTTTTCTCTCATTGTTTCCTCCTCTTTCTCAACATCTATGGCAGTTTTCTAGTGTGTTTTTTTAGTTTTTTTAAATTGATCCTTGCTATACGCGGGCTTTTCCTAACTGACTCATTACAAATAAAGGTTGTAAATAGGCTTTATAAATAGTTAGTTAAAAATTTTGTTTCACACCTAAATGTAATTACACAATTTTTTTAATACAAGTGGTCAGTAACTATTCATACCTCTTCTGATTTTGTGATTTCTGTAAGACCCGCAAAACCGGTGTCAAACAGTTGGGTTAAAATTCTTAAACATGCAAAAACATGAGTAAAATTTTCTTTCGAAAGAGTATGTATACGCAGCGGAAAATCATTTAGAATAAAATTCTACAAAACACATGACAAATACTTATCCAATTGTAAATCAAATTTAATATTTTTCATGTGTAAACAAAAGTTGTCTTTCACTAGAAAATGCCTTCAATTGCCAGGTAGCTTCTCGCATCGCCAAGCAGTCATCCATCTCTCCGTTAACCTGAAATCAATCTAACGTGTATGCAAAAGTCAGCTACGCTGAGTGAGTTCAAGTTTTATAAATTTATGTAAACAAGTATTTTGTCAAAATAAGAAATAACAAAATACCTCAACCTCAGAGTTAACAATAAGCGCAAATCCGCTAATTTGTTTTTCCCCAAGTTAAAACAAAGTCTAGGATAGGCGAAATCCACCTATTTATCTCAAAACTTCAATTAACAAATATTATAAGCGCTTATCGCCTATAAACACACAACGTACAATTAAGTCTATATAAGCGCATTCTGCTTGCTAGACTCAAACCAAAGCTACAGATCAGAGCAGGCACATCCCACTTCCTGTCATAACTCAGGTTATAATATTAGAGCAGGCATATCCCACCTCTAATAACACAAAAGAAATAAACTATGTAACAACCTGACTCAAAACCAAGACCAAGATCAGAGCAGGCATGTCCCACTTCCGTCATAGCTCAGTTCGACATATCAGGTAACCATCAAACATAGTATATTATATTTAATAACAGGTATAACATAAACTAAGAAACAACCATGACACAAAACCAATAGGATAGATCAGAGCAAGCATATCCCACTTCCATCCTAGCCCAGTTTATAAGGTCATGTGGTCGCAAAATAAGTTTACGAAAATATATAAATATATAATCCATTTAACCCAAACAGGTAGCATGTCGAAACAATACCCGATCTAACAAGTAAGGTTTTGAATACGTGGCCAAGACATTAAGCGCATTCCGCTTATTAACTAAAAACTCAAGGCAGAATTTAATCAAGACAACAGTCTATTCATATAATATATATATATATATATATATATATGTAAGTAATAATAACACATATAACTCAAACCATATAATAACACATTCGGCACATTAGGCGCATTCCGCCTATTCACGTTTCATGCCAAAATATTATATATGAGTAAATATGGATTTATATCGTAAGCAAAAACTATGTCATAAATCAGAGTAGGCCTATCCCACTTCTAATAACACATATAACTCAAGCCATATAATAACACATTAGGCACATTAGGCGCATTCCGCCTATTCACGTTTCATGTGCTAAAATAATATGTATGAGTAAATATAGATTTCCTTCGTACACAAAAATATTTATAACATCATCAAAATATTTTGTGACATCATAAAAATAAACATACTGGTTTAGCATGCACGTCAGCCCAAAAATATTTAGAAAAATAATAACTAAAAGAGTGGGCGCAAGAACTCACTTGTTACCAAGCTTCCAATCCAAAGCTTAAGAACTCTCGAACCGTGTCCTCAAAAGAAACCTCGTGCGTCCTCTACTTAGATCAAGCCAGGCCATTCAAACCCGCGAACCGGTACTGGGTTCCCCATACGTGTCCACCACAATCCTTAATGCAAATACCTCCAATAAAAGTCACCACCATTGAAGCATCAAAATAAATTCCAAGTCAACCATCTTTGGAATTATGCTACCCATTATGATGCCATGAACTCCACCACGTAATCACCAATCATTTACGTATGATGTCATGCAAAGAAAAGCATTACCATCTTATGGTTGGATAATCATTTTGTAATTAGTGCCCACACCATACTCATGTTTATAGTTTGGACAAATTGATGCCACTAAATGAAATACTAACGTGACTTTATCAACACCCAAACCAAAACAGGAGAGGTATATATACTCGTGCATAGACAACCTGCCTCAAGATCCCATGTATAACCTATTCAAGATCCCCACACAAGTACCACGCAACCACCACCAACATCATCATCTATCGCTACCATCTTACACCGGCGCTGTCGCACACCATCATCCTAACGAACACCTGACCATCACCAAACGCCACTTCTGTCATCACCACTCCGATCTCCGAGCACCAAGAAAACCGGTCCTTGTCAAGATGGGAAGTTAACAACTTGAAAACCACCGTGAATAACCACCGTCTTCGTCCGGTACCTTCTTTTCGTTCATCTTGTGTTCGGTCGAGACACACACCGTCACCACCTCCCTGAGCACCATGGCGACCTGCATCCCCAACCGCTTCCATCACAATCCTCACCAACGTACACTCAATCACCATACGAGTTCCTATCATGGGAAATTCAGATTTTAAAACCTTACTCGATAAGACCATTAGGGAAGAACTAGGTAAACTGATGTCGCCTAATTAAGAACCGACGTGAAATCTGGAATCGGTCGAGCGAACAATGAAGTTCTTCTTCCTGGCTGTGCGTGATCTGTTGTTGGCGGCACCGAGGAAAAAACAAAGGCAGCTTTGTTGTTTTGTGTCGTAAATAGGAGCACAAGAGGAGTTTAGGGTTTTTAACTTTATCATTATATAACGAAGGCCTTAACCTTGACCTCCAATTGTCCTTGTCCCTAAAGTTAACCTCAAACGAGTTTAGAAAATGCTAAAGAGACCCTTAAAACTTCACTTAAACACACCGCCTCATTAAAACAAACATGAAATTCCGAATCTTCAAATCGTGTAAATTTACGGGTGTTACAAGTCTACCCGCCTTATAATAGGATTCGTCCTCGAATCCTCTTGGATAAGGAACCCTAAGTTCTTACTTAAAGCGAGTAAGGAAATAATAACTAAGGTATAGATGAATAGCCCTTTG
>JAUTDX010004357.1:0-30683 GCA_030844895.1 Ambrosia x helenae
TGTTGTTTGTTTTTGGTGATTTTTTCACATATTTTTGGCTGAAAGCTCTCTTTTTTTTGTAGTTTCTCATAGTTTCATCTTATGTTGCAGTGCGCCATATGGATGACAATCATTGTTCACGAGAGTATGACGTCATATCTGTATCTATATTTCTCATGGTGAAGTCTCATGGGCTGCATCTCAACCAGTGTAATAGATGTTCTTTTCACATTTTTTTACAAGCTGCTTTCATTTCTACTAATATTGTTCATGCCATATTCTTCTCTCGGTTTTGTATCATTTTCATTGTGTAAACACCAATAGGAATAACAATATTGCAAGAGTAAACATGTTAGTTGTCATACTAAGTTTTGAGTTTGCTATTCTAAGGTAAATTTCTTGCAAAAGAAGGCTTTGTTGAGTTGAGACATATTATCGGATGCATGTGCATACCATAATCGTTATTATTACTATTACTATTACTGTTATTATTATTATTATTATTATTAATTATTATTAATATTATTATTATTATTATTATTATCTAGTTGCTTGAGAATGATATAGAAAACCCTGTAGAACTCGTTCACATTTCAAGATATGATTAAAAAAATGCAACATGTGACATATGACTTGATAGACAGTGAATGCTTGAATATACACCACTAGCCAACGGATGATTTTTTTCAAAGCATGTGTGATCTGATATTTACATACATGTAATTCTGAACATAGAAAAACAAATGCATGCTATTTTGTGAGCCCAACATGACCAAGGGATCTTGTTATTGGCACATATACTGTGCTGGCACTTGAAGTTTGACTATAGACCACAAAGTAATCTTATTGTATATTTGTATGATTACAATAATTTTTACACTTGATATCTTGCAGGTACTCTTTTACACTGCTGTTGCTATTATTTTGATATTCCCCTTTGATATATTTTATTTGTCATCACGCTTCTTTTTGTTAAAGACGCTTTGGAGAATAGTCTTCCCCTTTCAGGCAAGCCTATAAATATTACCGTCCGTATACTATTTTGATGTAGTTTTTATAATTATCTTTAATCAACCTGCATTTAATATATTTTTAATATTGTGTTATGAATACAGGCAATAGCATTTGCTGACTTTTTCGTGGCTGACATATTGACCTCAATGTCAAAGGTAATGTATCAGGAAGTCAATGACATTTTCAATCTAGTTCAGTCTTTTAACATAAAACCACTTGTTTTTTTACTTTTAAGCTTTTCCAATAGTACGTATATATGAAAATTTTGAATTACTCTCTCTTATGATGTTTAATATTGTTTTAAAAATAGTATTAGTCAGTGTCAAACTAATTGTGTTTATTGAGAAGCTAATTGTGATTGTTTAATGTCAAACTAATCACTAATCAGATTTGGTTAATCAAGTAAGGAGTAGGCGGGAGAAACTGATCACTGAGATGAATATGAATTGCTATCTTTAACTTTAATCAACCATTCCATTGATTATCTGGTTTTGATTCTTTAAGTTACAATTATCAATTATAAGAACGTGCATCCAAACACCTCCTTAATTGATTATTTGATTTTGATTAGTCAAGTTACAATATGTATATATGAGCACATAAATAACGTGCCTGTTTGATTTTTTTATTGTGCAGGTTCTTTTCAGATTTGGAACGTTCTGTTTGTAGAATGGTTCATAGGCAGGTTAGTGTTCACCCTTTTCTAGTTGTCATATTAACTTGCTTGCAGAGATTACTGCTAGTAGTTGAATATTGCCACATATACTTAAAATTTACATGATATCGTATGAAAATAAAATATAAATCATAACATTTCATAAGTCTTGTTCATTAGATCATGAATGATCTTAGCACGATCATGATCGTAATCTGTAAGAATTGCTTTCATTTCAATTTGGCTGAAACCCTACACACTTAACTACAAAAGTTGCCCGCAACAAGTTTAGTGTTTTAGAACACTATTATGAACTGTGCATGAAGCCTGTAAAAATTTTGCATGCTAAAGTTGTGAATATGAGAATTGCTATGACAATGACTAGTATCTTTGAACTTGAAACGAAATATGTTATACGAAGTTCTGGCATGTACGATTTTCATCACTTTGATGACTCCTGGTTTGTTATTTATTCTTATCATAGGGTTTTATCTTAGCCTTACTGTCTTAGATTAGCAATACTTTTATTAGGAATGGACAAGACTTGGAGAAACAAGTTACTAGTCCTGCATGTTTTAGGGCCAGAATGTCTTCTGTTATGAAAAAGCATTAAGGTTGTAATTTATTTTATTTATAAAATTAGTTAGTGAGATTATATATTATTGGGAGTGTTGGTTTACCTCTTGAAGTCTACCAGTATATTGTTATTGTTTTCAGTTTTTGTTTTATTTTTGATTTGGTAGCGTTTAGTATTGATATGGTTCTTATCACTTATCGACTTTTTACAGGTGGCAACCATTGCTTGGTTTGAAGCTGATTCTGTTTGTGGCAGTCATTCTGTCGCTATTCCTATTGTTCTTGTATTGCCTTACATATTCCGGCTATTTCAGTGTTTAAGGCAATACAAGGACACCAAGGAAAAAACTTCTCTACTAAATGGTAAAACTTATGTTTCAAAACTTATCCCTATTTAATTATTCAAATTTGATTTTTTTACCTGTGTATGCACTATAATTACAAGAAAGCTACAATGATATAAGCGGATTAATTTATCATTTATGTGATGGTTTCATATACCCTCCTCAAAATTTGATATAGTGTCATATTTACCGAACAAAAAAACAATCATAATATCAAATATACTTAGTTTTCATTTTATGACATTTATACCCTCCCCTTAGGGCTGTAAACGAACTGAACTTTCAAGCGAACAGTTCATGAACGTTCGGCGGGAAGTTCGTTTGTGTTCGTTCGTTTAATAAATGAACGAACACGAACAAAATAATTCGTTCGTTTAGTTTAAACGAACGAACATGAACAGAGGCCACGTTCGTTTGTTTATGTTCGTGAACGTTCGGTAACATGTTCGTTTATGTTCGTTTGTTTTATGTTCATTTGTTTATGTTTTGTTTGTGCTCGATAGATCAATAAGGTTTTTAATTTTTATAATTTGTCTTGATATTCTTTTACTTTTATTTATTTTAACCCAAAACAATTTATATGAGGTAAATATATGTATGTGAATTCGATTTATTAAGAAAGTTAATATATGTCCGTTTGTGTTTGTTTTCGTTCATGAACACTTTTTTGTGTTCATTTGTGTTCATGAGCACTTGTTGTGTTCATGAATGTCTGTTTGTGTTCGTGTGCGTTCATGAACAAAATTAACAAACGAACACAAACGAACACAAACGAACACGAACATAAGTGTTTTCTTAACAAACGAACACGAACATAAAATCTCGTTCGGTAAGTGTTCATGAACTGTTCGTGAACACATATTTTCCTTAACAAACGAACACGAACAAGGCCTTGTTCGTGTTCGTTCGGTTCGTTTGCAGCCCTACCTCCCCTAACAACTTGCATTACAATATGAGATTTTGGGGTCCAAGTAGAGAGAGAATGATATGATGGTCATAATACAGTTGTAATATACGAAATGGGCAAATATGAACCCCTTAAGTATCTTGAATGGGTGTATTTGATATTAAATATTTTGGTTGGGTAAACCAAGCTTCCAGTTAGACCCCCGGCTCAATAGTAGTTTTGCATCAAGCATTGGACATAAGCACATAACACTAAGCAACAGGACGACAGGACATAAGGCTAATGTAATATATACCCAACCAAATTAAACATCTATTAGGTAAAACAAAAAAATAACACAAAAAAATGCCAATATGTTGAATACGGTGTTTTTTTAATTTGATTATTCTTAAATATGAAGTATTTAATCATTTTTCCTATATGGTTTCAGCATTAAAGTATTCAACTGCTGTACGGTGATTTTTCTTTCTGCATTGAAGTATCACGTGTTCCCGGATAACTGGGTTAACTTCTACCGGCCTCTCTGGTTACTCTCAAGTTTTTTAAATTCTTTGTACTCATTTTACTGGGACATCACTCGAGATAGGGATTTAAGGTAAGTAATACTTTGTTTTTACCAAGTAAACATCATATAATTTATTTATATTTCATGTATTTTAAAAAATCCTAAACAAGTAGGCTATTTAGTTTGTTATTTGTATTAGTTTTAAATGTCCTTGTGTACGTCAAGTTGAACCTGAAGTTGCTCATCTTAAATTTGAGTTTATCGTGTTCAAATATGAACTCCTAGAGTACATTTTTATTTAGTTTTCCGTATTATATGTTAGGCAGTACTTTTAACAGCCATTTTTTTTGTTAACCAGTGGCTTTACTCGGATCTTCAAGTTCACCAGACCGCATCTCTCGTCTCACAATTGATTTATGGACAGAATTGGGTTAGAATTATCTACTCTTAAAACATTTAGATTATTATTTGTGATACAATTGTTTTTGTAATCATAACATGTCAATTTGTTTACAACTAACGGATAAAGGTGTTTCTGGTTAACCCAACTCAGCTTGTTTTGTAACGTCTAAAAAATGACCTGTCTCAAACTGAACCTGTTTTGACCCGTTGCGTGTATGTTTCACTAAGAAAGTGCATCGCTTTAGTTTATGTTTGTCCTCCTTCGGGTTTGAGAAAAATTATTTGAACTCAAAAGCTATAAATATATATGCTATTTTTCCAATAACATAATCTTTTCTCTACAGGTGGCAATCTCTACCCATTTACTTTTTCATTGTAGGTGTTGGGTTATGCTTAATGGGTCAAATGGTAAAATAAAAAATAGCTAAAAAGAAATGCGGTAAACAGGTCAAACTTATCACTAGTTGCCCGAAGAAAATTTCAAATCTATACCATTTCCTAACTCCTCTCTAATTTATATATATGAATATATGATAACTGTTTTTATAATAATAACATAATGCTTTCTTAACTGGACAAAATAGTGTTTTAGCCAAACTGACCCTACAGCTTACCATCTGCACCTGATTTTTTTTCTAATTTTTTTTTCTGGCAGGTGTATTGTGGGTGATAGGTAGCAATCTGATATTAAGGTGCACTTGGACATACAAATTATCAGCCCATCTTCGGCATAATCACCTGACGGTTTTTGCAATTACGGCATTGGAGATTTTCCGCAGATTCCAATGGGCTTTTTTTCCGGGTCGAAAATGAGTGGAACAAAATGAACTCCAAACAAAATGTTCAGATGCAAGACATATCAGGTGAAGAAGAAAAAACTGCTCAACTTGAACAATCACAATGTATAGACATATTTGACCACCATATCATATTTGACCAACGGACTCTATTCGGTCAGATTGAGTTCTTCTCTTTTATTTTTTCAATATTTGGTAAAACTTGGTTTTTGTATCTTTGATTTTGGAGAAATGGTAACTAGGTTTAGGGGATGTTTGTTTCAGCTCTTAATGAAAACAGATGTATGAATCAGTCAGACATAGTTTATTCAGACTATTTGTTTCACAAGCAGATGTTTGAATCGGTTAGACATTTGCTTCTGAACAGGTAAGCATTATACTGAGTCTGAATGGTTCATATCTCTTAATGATTTAAGACTTACTGATTAAGAAGTTGCCAAACAGCCCCTTAGTCACGATATTGGTAATGGTCATCATGTTGCTAACGAAGTTGTATCTTCTACAATACTGTGATCTTGAGTTCATCTCATGTTGGCATGTAAGAAAATTATACATGCAACACTAAAACATCCGAAAAGAATAATAATAATAATATCTTTAAATCATATTATATGTATATTCCCCTCATGTATATGATTAGTATTCAATATCAACAATAAGATATGACACTGATTCGGGTGAGTGTTAACAAATCCGTCTTACATTTATTTGTCAGTTGTCAAGTGACTCTTCTTACAAGAGTACTGGTTCGATATTCGATTTGAAAATTGGGGTCAGTATTAAGAGTTAAGACAAGGACGGTGTGCAAAACTCTCTTTGAAGAATTTATGTTTTGCATCAAGTACAAAAATGTTTCCTGAATATACACACGCTATTTGGTGATTTACAAACGCCATCAAACCTCCCACCACACCATGAAGATGCGTGGGTGACTAAGTCTACTGGATCGTAGCATAACCCTAAACATAGTGCCCATAATGTATCATCAAAAGTGACAAAATGACGGTAACAACACGTCTATAAAAGCTAAGATCGTCTAAAATGGATTTTATTATCAAAAACCAACACAGAGCTGGATAGGTAGTAACTATAGAAACTTTTAATAAAATGTTCATGGCAAACTCTGAAGAAACGAATTAGTATCTACTTCCCATGCTTTGAGGTACATTCGCACAAAGATACATCTTGACATTTTCTACGGCTTTCTCGATAAATTACGTACAAATGAACCAACTCGTAGTGTTTACAAAGGCAACACAAATTCTCCTCTTAATTAGCAGCCGAAGCGCTTCCAAGAACACCCATTAGTTGTTGTAATTGTATCTTTTTGGTGTATTATAAACGTGTAAGGTTCAACGTGATATCCATTTAAACCATATCAACTTTTTAAGATGAGGTTACTAGGATGATGAAGCACCATACCTTGATTGATCAAAGAGAATGTCTTCACACCTTTATTGTATTTCAAAACTAGGTTTGTTAGTTTCTATCCGGGTCCTCATATTCAAATAGTAAAGAAAATATAATACATAGGTTATTTTTTTGGGTTAAATAAACAATGTTTTACATTTTCCTTACTGTTTGAGTATTGGAATTCGGAGAACTAACCCCAATTCAGGTTACTAGGATGATGCAGGCACCCTACCTTGAATAATCAAAGAGAATTCAGGTTACTAGGATGATGCATGCACCGTAGCACTCATAGTGTAAAAGTGGGCAAACAACCCTATAGCGAAAAGCTATATTTAGGGGTGTTCATCGAATTAAATAACGAATTTTTGAATTAATCGAATTGAATTTTTCGAATAATTTATTTTTTTTATTGAATTCGTATTCAATTAAAAGCTAACCAATTCGATTTGAATTCGTATTCGAATAAAAAACTCAATTCGAATTTGATTCGAATTCGTATTAGAAACTCGAATTCGAAGCAAATTCAAATAAATTCTTTTAAGATTAATATTTAAGTTATGGACTTTAGTTAGGCTTGGGCTTGGTAACGGGCTAATTTATGACTTAGGTTAAAGTTATAGATTAGCCCAGTTCTAAACTTATATGTGTGTATATAAATATGTATTATTTTTTAATACGAGTTACTGGACTCTAATTGAATTGAATTTGAATGCGAATTCTTGATCATCGAATCAAATTTAATCAAATCGAATTCTTGATAATGGATCGAATTAAGTCGAATTTCGTATTTTTCGAATTCGAATCGAACTCTGAACACCACTGAAGAGAAAAATTATTAAATCCGACCAAATCGTTCTAAGTGCTTGGTTCTACACTTGATCCCTACCAAATGAAGGTCCAGTTATCTCGCATCTATTCTATGCGGATGATGCACTGTTTCTCGGGCAATGGTCTGAAGAAAACATTCAGAATCTGAATCGGATACTTAGATGTTTCTCGGGCAATGGTAAAAGCCGTTTTGGGTGCAGTCCCGAACTACTTTTTATCACTATTTCGCGCACCGGTGGGAGTCATAAAAAGTTCTTGAAAGGCTGCGGAGAAGATTCTTGTGGGGCGGGTCAGGTACGCACAACAAAATCAAGTGGATCGCGTGGGATACGATTGTTAAACCGAAGAGAAAGGGAGGGCTGGGTGTGGGCTGCATAGAGGATCTCAACCTTGCTTTATTAGTCAAGTGGTGGTGGCGTTACAAGTCGGCACCTATGCACATGTGGCGAAGTGTGATTAAAGCTATTCATAGTGGTAGAGGCTGCCAAGGATTTCTCCCACTCAAGAAGTCTTTGACGGGAACATGGGCAAACATTGTCGGCATTAAAAATGAATTGGTCAGAGGGGTATTGAGCTAGAATCTAAATTTATTTGCAGCAGTGGGAGTGGGAATACAATTAGATTTTGGGAGGACCTTTGGTGCTCGGATAAAAGATTAATGGATGAATATCCTGGTTTGTACTCGATTTGTAAGACAAAAAACCTGGTTTAATTTGGTGAGATATCCCTTGGAGCCGTCTACAATCTTCGACTTCGGAACAGGAAGCTGCAGCAAAAGCTTTGGCTGCTTGTCAACACCTTTCGCATAGCTGATCGCTGGTTCTGGTTAAATTCAGGTTCGAAAAAAGACTTCTCTGTCAAACGGGTCAGATTAGAGCTGGAAAACATGGATGGGGGGCTGATGCAAGGTACCGGTTTCATGTGGAGCAAGATAGCGACTCATAAAGTAAACTGTTTTGTTTGGAGGGTTCTAAGAAAGGTGTTCCAATAGCCGAGACACTCGCGTTATAGGGGTATCCAAATCGGAGATGGTTATTGTAAAAGATATGGGCTTGACCGGAAATGGTGGATCATATTTTTACACATTGTATGTGGGCTAGAGCGCTTTGGTGGAATATTGGCGAGTGGCTGCAGGTACCAAAATTCAAAGATGAGAAAACGGTTGGAGCCATTCTAGAAGGCTGCCAGAAGATTGATGGAGAAGAGGCAAAGAGACAAGCGATTTATGCGGTGGCTTTAATGGCGATCTAGAAACTTTGGCTAAAGAGAAATGAGAAGGTGTTCAGAAATGTCTCCACGACAACTCCGGCTTTGGTGGATGACCAAAAGGGCTCTAGCCCACATACAATGTGTAAAAGGGCGAAAAATTCAGGACTTGAAAAGGCGAAGTGGAATTTCTCTTTATTTGTTAATGGTTAATGGTATATAGCTGATTTCGAGTTTGTAATAATATGTAGACTTTGTTTATGTATCGGCCCAGGTAGCTTCTGGCTAAATGTGCCTGAGTGTTGATGAGTTGTAATCTTTTGGGTGAAAAGAAAGCTCCGTTTGATTGTTCAAAAAAAACACCTTGATCGAATTGAAAAGGGTCGAAATGATCTCGTCACAAACTGCCTCTTTCAAACCCTTAAAGCCTCTAAAACTTACGCAATTTCTTTGTTTCTATAACCATCGCATGGTCGTGTAAATAATGCAAAATTTGCTTGTGACTTCACGTAAGATCGCATCCTGACCACAAACCTCCGTATTGAAGTCGTATAACATCTTCTCGAGGCTTCACGGATTGATTACTTATTTTTCATACTTTCCTATCAAGTCATCTCTTTTTCAATCAAAATTTTGGGAGTTAAAACGTGGTAATGCACTGTTCTACATCTATAAGATCTATTTATCTCGGTTAATGGCTCACGTCACAACACATAGGTCCTAGGTTAATCTTTATATGTTTCTCGTTCAGTCATTCCAATCCATTTTTTGTGCATTAACACACTACACTAACCGATTCATTTATATCTACTTCTAATCATGGTTAAAAAAAACAGGTGAGGCATGCGCCTCGAGGCACGCCTCAAGGCGATTCTGTAAGAAAACAAATCTGAGGCGGCGCCTCAGGCTGTTATTTTGTACGTGCGCCTCATAGAGCTGAGGCGGCAACAAAAACTGCGCCGCAGGTGCGCCTCATGGATTTTTTATGTCTATTTTTGATGTTTTGAACTTTTTGTGTCAATTTCAAGCATTCCATGTTTTTTAATGTGTGTTTTTGATGAGTTTGATAATGAAATTAGTTGGTATTCAATAAATAAAACGTACTATATAGTAAAGACGATACAAATAAAAAAAAAAAACTAGAAAAACATGCACCCTAGCAACAAAAATATCTTTACACCATTATGTGACACCCGATCATCTGTTAATTTTATTACAAGAAACAGCAATCTAAATGTATTACCAGAGAAACTTAATTGATAATAATGCCACAGTGGCAACCTAGAAAAATCTTTGAATGAGGATAAACAGAAACGGCAACCACTTCAGGCTTCTCAATCCTATATATCATCCATCAGTTGGATGGTTAAACGACGAATTAATGCAACCAAATATAACACTTTTAAACAACCGATGAAATTAGGAAATAAACATGAAAGGAGTAAACGTAACTAGAAAAATAATAAATAAAACAAAACCGATGGAACTTGAAAAACATAGGCTGATTTAAATAAATAAATCAGCTAGCTACTTAAGCTCAAAACACAACTCAATGGGCTTGGATGAAGCTCTCTGCCTTCTCACATGAAACATGAAACCCACCATATCTGCCTCGTCCCAAAGTTCGATGGCTTCCAACCCCGTGAACGGGCAAACGCATTTATAAATGATGCGTGGCATTCGCCCAAGGAATTGATCAGGCACTACTTGTCGCAGATGATTGATCAACAACGAATAAGTTAAATTTTCTGGAACCATTATCTGACGTTTAATTACACCCTGTCCCTTATATTGCCCAGTCACGCCGTTATTCTTTCGCACCCATCGGCCTCCGTTGAAAAGAGTCAGCGGTATCATCTGCTCAGAAGAAGCTGACATTCCAGACCTGTTGTTGCATGCCATTATCGATCTGGAAAAAAAAAAATCCAACTTTATGAGAAAATTAAAGAAAGGGAAACAAGTGTTGATGATCTTAAGTTTAGCTATTACCTTCTGCTTGCAAATTCAAGTGAAGACCACGATGGTATAGCTAGAGAGAGGAGACTTTATTTATAACGAGGAAACCCTAATTAAGCTGCATGCATGTATAGCCCAAGATTATAAAAGAAGGAGGGCTTTAGGCCCCAAAATACAACATATTACTCATTCAATACCCATGGGTCGGCTTGTGGATAGATCCGTATGTAATTAAATTCGAATATTGGATTGCCAAAGATTTGATTGACCTACCATAATTTGTTCAAGGTTAGTTAATGGGATTGAAGGTAATTAAAATGGAAAAAGATTGGATGAGGAATTGACTATTATTATTATTATTATTATTATTATTATTATTATTATTATTATTATTATTATTATTATATTATATTTTAGTTTACGTATAGATTAGACATTAGTCTCTTTGATTGTTTTATTGAATTTATTTATTATTTTATTTTTATAAACAATTGTCTTTGCACTTTTTAAAACTATATGTTATGACTTATGATAAGCAACAATTTTGACCAAGCAGAAAAATAAAAAACAAAAGATCGAAGGCATACAAAACAATTATATTGTTTATTCTTAAGTATTCAGTAACCTGCATAAGAAAAAAAATAAAGAAAGAACAATTAGATAAGATGAATGACCATATCGGCAACTTAATACATCAAATATTTTTGAGATTTACAAAATTGTTAAATGGTCTCATACATCCTCTAGTTTAGTAACTTAGTCAAAGCATCATATATAATGGCTCCCCAATCATTCAAGGCTGTTTCATAATTAGAAGTAAATAATAATTTAAATTTGCCATATACACCCTATGTATCAACACATTTAAATCCCAAAACAACTAAAATATCCTGGATATTATGTTCCATAGCTTACCAAGTTCAATCATATCTATTCATACACAACAGTGCTAACACTCGATACATTCTTTTAAGCTATATATACACAATCACTTTCTTTTAATTCAGTCACTTCATTCTCTATGATTAAAGACAAATATAAATTCAAATGAAATAATCTACATCGAAGATAACACAATCTGCACTAAATCATACTATTCAGATAGTTTTTAGCTCAAAATTTCAACTTTGATTCGACAGTTATAAAAGGGGAAAATGCAACCTACTGCTCAACTTAATCAAAAAATATATTTAAAACTGAGTATGAATAATAAGCCAACATAGTAGCCGAACAATGAAGGGAGATCTTGAAGAAAATGCACAGCCGATAAATAATATAATTAGAAGGATACTAAATCTAGTTAATAGTGGGTGTGTTTGACCGAAGTCATACCTAGCCGTCAATGGGTTTATGTGGTTTTATGATCTTTGGTGTGCCTGAAAGATGATTTAAAATTTAAAGAGCAGTTATCGAGTATCAACAAAATTAATGGCTACTTTACTCTCATAGCTCTTGTCTAAGCTACCATTTTTGTTGAACTGATCAACGTCCACCCTGAAAGAGGTTGTTACTGAGCTGCAAATCAGGAAAAAAAAAAAAAATTAGAACAATTAGTTAGGAAGAACACCATCAAGTGTTACACTGCACATGCGTTGCGGCGTGGTAAACCGTGATATGGTAATGGAAGTTGGACCGATATCGTCATTCATATTAAAATGATAATACGTATCGATACTCGTATTAAATTCGAGATATGCCGGCTCCTAAACTACTAACACAGGTACCAACGTTATTCGATCGTAATCGATCCAACTACTCATTGGAGTACGTTACTATTGTTCATTGTTGTTGACTTCTATGAATCATAAGTAATGTATTACAATTTAAAATACTTATTTATGTTCTACCAACCCAATGTAGGTCTTTATAACTCCCTGATTGTAAATGTAGCTTTCAAGTTTTATTAACCTACTATCTGTGTGTTCAATCATGTAGTAGGCCTTAAAATAATGTTAAAGAGTCATCCAGGTTAGGTCATGCACATCATTTTATTAAATTTGCCTCATTTAATCGTTTGACAGCAACAAAATACATGTAAAAAAAATGTTTTGACAACAGTGCATTTTCTAACAGTAGTACAAATGAATATAAACTGCATTACTCTTTTGATAGAAATAAGATAATGCATAAACTGCCATACACAAAACACATGATTATCATCTCAATAGCATCAATTAATGAGCTGAAAATCGTTCCGCCCTTATAGAAGATCATGAAGTGTCATGTTTTGATGCCCCTTTTTAACAAAATTTTGGCAAAGATAAAATAAGAGTGTGATGTGAAAACACACCTTGCTATGACCTTTTCAACTTCCAGATTATGGTTCATATACTTCGAATATACCTTGAGTGACAGGTAAAAGTAAAGCTAAATAATGTATTGCAAGTGTGTAGCTAACCTTTGTTTGTTCTACTCCAATATCAACCGAAGGAATTTAAGGTATAAATGACCAATTCCAGCCTACCATCAGTTTCATGCATTTTTAAATTCCAAGCAAAATAACACGACTTCAATTGTGATGCAATATGTTGAATACGGATTGATAATAGATCGAAAGTCGCCAACGTTCCTACCTGCATATTATATGAGTATAATCAAATATAAATTTAAAAAGAGCTCTAAGCACCCTTGAAAATATATTATTTACCTCTGCGTGTATAACAAAGTAACTAACACATTAGAGGATCAGCAGCCATTACCACATCTAGAGCAGGGTCCCTAACACCAAACAAAATGGTTACCATACATTCAACATGAGCAAAACAAACATGATGACAATAACACAAACACCTGGCGTGCAGCCGTGCATATAACCACAACACCAACAAAGAAGAAAATAAGTAACAAGAAAAAAACAACCAAAAGACAACTACAAAAACAGGCCCCTGCATCAGTAAAAGCAAACAACATATTCAGCCCTGAGCAGCCTATCTAAAACTGTTAAAACCCTATCAATATAGTCCGTAAATTCAAAGAAACCCGTGTGTATAAAATCAACACAATCATAGCATATCTAAACGTGTTAAAACCCTATACCCAAAGGTAAAACGACCATACCTGTTGCTGAAGATGGTAACGGGTTAGTTGCTAACAGGCTCCGAATCCAACACCATCGGTCACAGATCCGAAACAAAACCCATGACAACAGGCTCCGAATCCAACACCATCGGTTACAGATCCGAAGTCGACAAATAACTCGCCCAAATTGGCCACTGTGGCTGCTCGGCTGCTCGTAACCTCCAACCCGAAGCTCACCTGGTCGCGATAAGGAGACGGGTTACCGAGATATGTTATTGAGGTTGACTCAAGCTAACTTATGGGATTGTTACTCATGTTGGTGGTGTTGATGTGTGAGTGTGTTTGTGGTGAACAGAGGCGGAGCCAGGATTTCATGATAAGGGGGGCTTAGATTATTGGAGTTAGCGTTAAGGAGGGCTTGATACAATTTTATTGAATTTTAACCTTAAAAACAGGGGGGCTTGATACAATTTTATCGAATTTTTACCTTAAAAACTTAACAAATTTGGGCCATTGGGGGGGGGGGGGGGGGGGGGACTTGATAGCCCAAGGCAAAAAGATTAATAACCATCACAAATATATGCTTGAAGTGTTGAACCCTACAAAGGTTCAAATGAAGAATAAGCACAGATCAAAAGATGACCTGTCTTGTCACCTTTTCCTCGGCCAGCTCAAAGCAACTGTCGTGTAGACATTGCACAGCTCAGACCGCAGGTCCAAAGCCATTACCAACCTAAAGTGGCATGTCCTCTTGTTGCAACATGGTCCAAGATAATATGCCTTCCTAAATTAGAAGACAACTCCTCTATATAATCAGGATCAAATCCACACATATGATCCATCCCTGATTATTCCTCTTACACTCAATCTTCTATTCCTTTGGTCCACACACGTGAGGAGTCTACCTCAATCACACACACATCACTCAAGTCTTAGAATAACAATTCTGGTATTGAGTAATCCTCATACTAGAATTCTAACACTTCAAAACAATATTATCTTGAACCTCCTTCTACGTTTTGCAACATAGGAGGACACCATGACCTGAGTTTGGCAGATCGAAACCCTTGAACCTTCTAACCTTCCTTTGACTCAGAACTAACGTTAGGCTATTATTTGTTGTAGCAACAATAGGAAATGTTATTCAACATATATAAAGAGGCAGTTGTGGATAAATCAAAATTTTGAAGGGAATCACCATTACTATTGCTACGCAACATGATATTAAGATAGAAGCCACAAAAAGTGTTCGTGACATGGGAAACAATACAATCTACATGGGAGGTGATGGTGTGCTTGTGTTGGGAAAACGATATTCGGATAAAATCATCAGCCTAATCTAGCTTCAAGTGAGACCAGAGATATGGGATATATGGTTATTGCACTCGAGGAGAAACTTAAAAAAGTAAGCTGAAATACGAAATTAAGAATGTCATAGTTCATGGTCACAAAGCTTCTATAATACAAGTATACAATATTCACACCTCCGAGTAATGAAGCTGATGAAGCATAGTGACAACATGATCTACGATGTTAGTTGCGATGTTTATTTCTTTTTTTTACCTATCACTCTTTAAGCTTTAGAATTTATTTGTTGGTATTGTTTTGATTTGTTATTGTTAAGATATCAATGCTTGAATACATTGAGATTTTGGGAAAGCAAGAAACGTATTTATGAATGATAATGATAATGTTGTTGGGGATTTAATTAAAACACTGGAATTGAGACAATATTAAAGACAAAAATAGTTGCCATTGGGGTTGGTGGCCTAATGGTAGAAGCAATGCTTCTAGGAACACCTAAGGGTGAGGTCATGGGTTTAAGTCCCACAAGGAGTAGAAATTTGCCGTTAAAAAAAAAAGACAAAAATAGTTACTGAAAAAACATACTAGGGACTAGTTTAGGAGACTGATTCTAAAAACCTAAAAGATCATATTGGAGACTAAAAATAAATGCTATCTTAGACTGATTATCAGCCTTTAAAAGTACGTATTAGGGACTAAATAACATGCTATCTGAGATTAATTTTCAGTCTTTAAAAGAGATCATTAACGACTGAAATCGCGTGGTACCAACGACTAATTCTCGGTCTTCAAAACATTTTATTGGAGACTGATTTGATATGGAGTCACGAACCTAACAAAACCTATCAGAGACAATATAGACATGTTTAAAGGACTGATTTTTAGTCCCTAACGGTATATAGTAGGGACTGAAATATCATATTATCCGAGACTGATTTGCAGCCATTGAAAAAAACGTATTGGCGACTGAAATGACGTGGTACCGGGGGACAAATTGAAGACTGAATGTTTATGTATCGGAGGCTGACCTTCAGTCTCTGTTGGTGTCATACAATGGGGACTGATTTTTAGTTACTAAAACTACTATCTAGGACTAGGTATCTGACACTGACTAGGGGCTGGCAAATGAGTCCTTGATACCCATTAGAAACTGATTTGAACATATCAGAGAGTGATTTTTCAGTCCTTAATACCCAAACAATCATCACCCAATCATTGCCAATGATTATCAATGATTGATAATCATTTGTATGCTAGGGGACGGGTCGTGGAGACCCCCACGACCCGTCTTTTTTCAACATTTTGGTTTTTGACGGGACGTATTGCGGGTATGGAGGTAAGTAATTGTTCAACACATATTGGTGAGATTGTCATGGGGGAAGTTCCACTCAACACACCTCAATGAATTTCTTAACTATTAACATTCGGGGAGCGGGTAATACTCACAAGGCAGGCTGGGTAAAAGACATTAAAAGAGACCAAGGTATTCACTTTATTGCCATACAAGAGACCATGTTCGTTGTTGGGAACAGAATTAAATTCTCAAGCTATTGGGGTAATTCACCGATGGAAGTGGAATGGGTTAACTCTGACGGAAGGTCCGGGGGTCTGGCTTGCCTATGGGATCCTACCACTTTTACCAGAATCAACACCACGAAACATAGGCATCTCCTCCTCATCTCTAGCAAGATCAAAGGTATGGCTGAAACTTTCCATGTGTTGAATGTTTATGCCCCTCAATCGCCGGGTGCAAAGCGAGCATTATGGGATGAAATTGCTATTATGAAAGAATCCAATGGGGGCACTTGGATTATGCTTGGTGACTTCAACCAAGTCCGAACACCCGATGAAAGGAGGAACACTAATTTTGACGCGAACTCGGCTGCTGAATTCAATAATTTTATTTACTCAGCCAATTTATCTGAATACATCATGAATGGGCAGAAGTTTACGAGAAAAGAGGACAGAGGTAATAAACTGAGCAAGATCGATCGCGTCTTAGTATGCGATAGATTTTGGGGTCTTTGGCCGAGGGCCACTTTGAGAGCATTACCCAGACAACTTTCGGACCATAACCCCCTCATACTCATTACAAAAGACAACGACTTTGGCCACATCCCCTTCAAGTTCTTCAACTCATGGCTAGAGAAACCGGGTTTCGGTGATATTGTCCGTTCCTCTGTAGAATCTTTTGTACATTGCGGACCTCCAGATTTGTACCTTGCTGAGAAGTTAAAAAAGATCAAAAATGCCATTAAGGAAAGGAACAAAGCGCAGAAACTGGATGATGGGGCTGCACTTAAAAACGCCATGGCTGCTGCCGAGGCTCTTGACGGGCTGTGCGACCAAAGGGATCTTACTGAAGATGAAATTGCCGAGTATCAGCATCACAAAAGCACTATCTTGGGGATCAAAGACAACAACCTTAAAGACTTAAAGCAAAAATCGCGCGTTAAATGGGCTATTGAAGGTGATGAAAACTCGGCCTTCTACCATGGCTATATTAACAGCAGGATTTCCAGAAGTAGATTAAACGGCCTTATGATTAATGGGGCTTGGTGTGACAGTCCCACGGAAATTAAAGAAGAGGTCCGTTCATTCTTTGAAGGCAAATTTGCAGAACCGCTCCTTGACCGTCCGAATTTTCATTGCCGCCACATCAAGAAGCTCACTGATGACCAAGGTAATTTTCTTATATCCGCTTTTTCGTTTGAAGAGGTTAAAAATGCGTTGTGGGACTGTGGCGGGGACAAAGCACCGGGCCCGGACGGTTTCAACTTTACATTCATCAGGCACTTTTGGGACATCCTGGGCCACGACTTCTATAGCATGATGAATCACTTTCATTCAACCGGTACCATTAGTCGTGGTTGTAGCTCCTCCTTTATCACACTTATCCCAAAAGTCAACGACCCATCCAACCTCAACGATTTTCGGCCAATTAACCTTATTGGGTGCATTAGTAAAGTTATCTCAAAGGTACTCGCTAATCGGCTCAAAATGGTGATCGGCTCAATTATCTCGGAAGAACAATCGGCTTATTTAAAAGATAGGAACATACTTGACGGCCCCTTAATTACAAACGAAATCATCTCGTGGGTGAAACGCGCAAAATCTCAAGCCTTCTTGTTCAAGATCGACTTTGAGAAAGCATTTGATTCGATTAGTTGGGCTTTTGTCGATTTGGTTCTTCAACAAATGAACTTCCCGGGGAAATGGAGGACTTGGATTCAAGGAATCTTCGTGTCATCACGGTCTTCGGTATTGGTTAATGGTTCACCGACAAGAGAATTTCAATGCCATAGGGGGGTTAGACAAGGCGACCCGCTCTCACCCTTCATATTTATTCTTGCCATGGAAGCCTTATCTAGTTTCTTGGTCAACGCCTCTCTTGCGGGTACCATCAAGGGTATTAAATTACCGAATGGGGGACCCTCTATCACTCATCTTGTCTTTGCGGATGATGTGATGATCTTGGGGGATTGGTCGGCGCAAAATGTCAAGAACTTTCATAGGCTTATGAGATCTTTTCACTTGATCTCGGGCCTTAAGATAAATTTGAGGAAGTCATGTTTCTATGGAATTGGCACCACTCCGGCTGAAAACGACTTTATGGCAGGCCTAATAAAGTGCAATGCAGGTACACTTCCTTTTACCTACTTGGGTCTCAAAGTGGGGGGCAACATGAACAAGTATAGTAATTGGGCGCCGGTGATCGAAACTTTTGAAGCCAGATTATCCTTGTGGAAAGCATCCACTCTCTCTATTGGGGGGAGGTCCACATTGATCAAAGCCGTCTTAGATTCACTACCTCTGTACTACTTCTCGCTTTATAGCGCACCAGGGAATGTTCTTTCTAAGCTTGAAAGGTTGAGAAAAAGATTCTTCTGGGGTGGGTCTGAAGGTAATAACAAAATGAGCTGGGTTAAATGGGAGGTGGTAATCGACAAACCAGAAAATGGGGGGTTGGGGTTCGGGGCTTTAAAAGACATGAATGCTGGGCTTTTAGCTAAATGGGCGTGGAGATATAAGTCGGAACATGGGAGATTATGGAGGAAAGTAATCAATTGAATTCACTTCAACAAGAAACATGGAAGCTTTCTTCCATCGAAAAAGGGGCTATCGGGGGTTTGGGCAAACATTGCAAAAAAAGAGGTTGAACTACGCCTGCGTAATGTCTTCTGCAGCAGTCTAATCAATGGGGTTTCTGGTAACGGGAGGGCTATCCAGTTCTGGACAGACCTCTGGGTTACTGGCGACACACTTCAGAATAAATATCCAGCCCTGTTTGCGCTGGAAAAGTTCAAAGGCTGCCTGGTACGAGACAGGATTGGTTCGCTGGCTGCAGGTGCAACTTTGTCATGGGATTGGTATCGTGCTCCTACTCTGGCTCAGGAACTTACGGAATTACAGGAGCTGCAATCGCTGCTGTCCAATCGCTTTCTCACTGACTTGGATGACACCTGGAAATGGACGGCGGAAAGCAGTGGATGCTTCTCAGTCAGGTCAGTTAGGAAGATATTATCGGGTCAAAACCAACCCAGCTGCTACTCCTCAGTTCGAATGGAACAAGTGGGTCCCTAAAAAAATCAATATTTTCGGCTGGAGAGTTAACAAAGATCGTATACCGACTCGTGTAGCTTTAAAGAAAAGGAACATCAACATACCCAACACCCTATGCCCTCTCTGCTGCGAGAAAGAAGAAACAACGGAACACCTTCTCACGTCGTGCCACGTATGTTCCGTCGTTTGGCAGATGATCTCCTCATGGCTGAACATCCCATCGATCTATGCCTTCTCAGTCGATGACCTGCTTCAACTCCATAAGCATTCGGGAATCCGGAAGAAGACGATACACGCGGTGATCCTTATAGCCTGCTGGTGGCTATGGAAACTGCGCAACGAAGTGGTATTCTCAAATAGAAGACTCGACATTGCGAAACTCTTGGCGGACATAAAGAGCTCAAGCTACCATTGGATCAAGAATCGGGCAAAAATGTATAATGTAGAATGGTCAAGTTGGTGCGCTTTTGATTTTGTATGATGTTTTTTCTTGTCTAGCATCTTGCTAGTCTTTTAATAAAATCCGCCATTCAAAAAAAAGGCTATTATTTGTTGTAGCAACAATAGGAAATGTTATTCAACATATATAAAGAGGCAGTTGTGGATAAATCAAAATTTTGAAGGGAATCACCATTACTATTGCTACGCAACATGATATTAAGATAGAAGCCACAAAAAGTGTTCGTGACATGGGAAACAATACAATCTACATGGGAGGCGATGGTGTGCTTGTGTTGGGAAAACGATATTCGGATAAAATCATCAGCCTAATCTAGCTTCAAGTGAGACCGGAGATATGGGATATATGGTTATTGCACTCGAGGAGAAACTTAAAAAAGTAAGCTGAAATACGAAATTAAGAATGTCATAGTTCATGGTCACAAAGCTTCTATAATACAAGTATACAATATTCACACCTCCGAGTAATGAAGCTGATGAAGCATAGTGACAACATGATCTACGATGTTAGTTGCGATGTTTATTTCTTTTTTTTACCTATCACTCTTTAAGCTTTAGAATTTATTTGTTGGTATTGTTTTGATTTGTTATTGTTAAGATATCAATGCTTGAATACATTGAGATTTTGGGAAAGCAAGAAACGTATTTATGAATGATAATGATAATGTTGTTGGGGATTTAATTAAAACACTGGAATTGAGACAATATTAAAGACAAAAATAGTTACTGAAAAAACATACTAGGGACTAGTTTAGGAGACTGATTCTCAAAACCTAAAAGATCATATTGGAGACTAAAAATTAATGCTATCTTAGACTGATTATCAGCCTTTAAAAATACGTATTAGGGACTAAATAACATGCTATCTGAGATTAATTTTCAGTCTTTAAAAGAGAACATTAACGACTGAAATCGCGTGGTACCAACGACTAATTCTCGGTCTTCAAAACATTTTATTGGAGACTGATTTGATATGGAGTCACGAACCTAACAAAACCTATCAGAGACAATATAGACATGTTTAAAGGACTGATTTTTAGTCCCTAACGTTATATAGTAGGGACTGAAATATCATATTATCCGAGACTGATTTGCAGTCATTGAAAAAAACGTATTGGCGACTGAAATGACGTGGTACCGGGGGACAAATTGAAGACTGAATGTTTATGTATCGGAGACTGACCTTCAGTCTCTGTTGGTGTCATACAATGGGGACTGATTTTTAGTTACTAAAACTACTATCTAGGACTAGGTATCTGACACTGACTAGGGGCTGGCAAATGAGTCCTTGATACCCATTAGAAACTGATTTGAACATATCAGAGAGTGATTTTTCAGTCCTTAATACCCAAACAATCATCACCCAATCATTGCCAATGATTATCAATGATTGATAATCATTTGTATGCTAGGGGACGGGTCGTGGAGACCCCCACGACCCGTCTGTTTTCAACATTTTGGTTTTTGACGGGACGTCGAGGCCTCGACGACCCGTGGATGTATGTAAAAACCCTGGATGTGTAGATATCCCAAGCCTGAATATATCATTGCAAGAGTTTCAAACTTGAAAGTCCCAAGTACAAACAGACATGCCTAACGGGTCACCTGCCCAAATGCATTTTTAGTCAATAAAAAGCTACTAAACGCACACAACACATTTGTCAAATTTTGTATCATTGGCTTTGCCATAACTATATCAATGTTGTTACCACACGATACTTGAATAGTCATGGATATTTCATGAAAGGAATCTAATTGTTTATGTTTGTCTAATCATACTATAGATCACATAATTCAATAAATAAAACGTACTATATAGTAAAGATGATACAAATAAAAAAACTAGAAAAACATGCCCATATGAGTTCAAACGAAGCTCGATTGTTTGGTTTTGATCCGAAAACACAAATTTATGGTTATGCCTGTTCTACTGAAATTTCTATTTTCGAATGTGAATTGAGCGTGATTCTGATCTGATTCTTTGTTTGCTTGTTTGTACGAATTGAATGAAGCGCAATTGTTTGTTTCCGATCCCGAAACACAAATTTGAGGTTCACTGGCCAACGGTGATATGTTTCTTTGTTTGTGTGTAAATACGAACTGAAATCGCTCACTCTTTCGGTTTTGGGTCTTGGCGCTGTAATATTCGTTATGTAAGATATCTCTGAGCTTTCCTTCATTTTATCGATCAGACTTCCTAATAAGACAGTTTGAATTTAAGTTATTCAAATTTTGAACTCATAGTAGCTCTTTATGGTCTAAAATTTGAAGTATGGTCCTTTTAGATATGTTAACCAGATTCAAATTTGTTTTGTTTATATTTAACTAATTTATTGTATTCTAAATTGAATATGGCTCCTACTAGGGTATTCGCGGTCCGGTTTTGACGGTTTTTAGGTCAAACAGTGAACAAACTGTTAGTAACGGTTTTTTATTATTGCAAACCGAATCAGAACCATTAAAATTAAAAACCGGACCCAACCGATCGTGAAACCAAACCGATAAACGGTTTGGGCGGTTTCTCGGTTTTAAACCGAACCATGAACACCCCTATCCACACAACGTGCACTTATCACACAGTTATGTTTCTTTGTATGTTATAAGAAAAGGGGACAACGGATAAACATGCGACTTATTTTCTCTTAGTAATGTTACAGTTTTAGTATTTAAATCATTTTATTTGTGTTTTCTGTTATCACAGAATTTAACCAACTTTGTTCAATGAAGTCTCAAAGAAATTGTTTGATGTATTTAAATCATTTTATTCACTTTAATGCACCGCAACACGTGTGGGATTACACCCTAGTTCTTACGAAATCAGTACCATTCTCAATGATGCCCATATCCGCAAAAAGTGTAACTGTCCATTTAAGTTGATAGGGAGGCTAAGAAAGGATGGTTGGAAGTTGGAGGTAGATAACCTTAATCATAACCACGACCCGTTTAAACATGTTAAGGGTCACGCTTTTGCTAGGAGGCTGACACAATTTAAGTTGATAGGGAGGCTAAGAAAGGATGGTTGGAAGTTGGAGGTAGATAACCCTAATCATAACCACGACCCGTTTAAACATGTTAAGGGTCACGCTTTTGCTAGGAGGCTGACACAGCTTGAAGAAAAGATGGTGGAAACGCTTTATTTTCAGGGCCTCGAACCATCAAACATACATTTGGCCACTAGAGAACAAAACCCGAATAATGTATGTATTCTACCAGACATACACAACACCATAAGCAAGGTCAAACACAAAATGTACGGTGACAAAACTCCAATGCAGGTATTATTATTATTATTATTATTAAATATTATTATTATTGATTAATATTAAATATTGTTATTATTATTGTTATGCAGATACTCGAGAGTATCTTGGTTGAATAGAAATTTACTTATTATACCAAGCAGAACCGGAGACAGATGCTCTTGAGAATATTTTCTTTTCACACCGGGTCTCGTACAATCTCTGGCGTGCCTTCCCACATGTGTTGTTGATCGACGCCACCTACAAAACAAACGAGTACAGAATCCCGTTTGTTCAGGTTGTGGGTGTGACATCGACAAACTTATCATTTTGTATCGCCCATGCATTTATCATTAAAGAGAAAACGAGTAACTACGTATGGGTGCTAGAGAGGCTCAGAGATTTGTTGGTGGAGTGTATGGAGCCACGTGTAATTGTTACAGAAAGAGAACTAGCTCTAATGAATGCATGTGCTACAGTTTACCCAAATGCTACGAAGTTGCTTTGCACGTATCACATCTCACAAAATATTGTTATTATTATTATTATTATTATTATTATTATTATTATTATTATTATTATTATCAAATTTCATATTCAACAAAATATTGCAAAGTATTATAAAGCAGGATTTTCGAAAGGGTATACATTTTAATTTTTTGCTTTACAAGCGTACATATTTTTTTATTGACATTGTTATTCTGTTTTTTACATTGAAGCGTTTTGTAGACGACTTGTGTTATCTGGTTCGTACAAAAACAGAGGAAACTCTGCCGAAATTTTTCTAAAATCCAAAACGTTTTTATTTTGTCTAGGCGTTTTTGTAGATTATTGATCGTTGTTGTGATTGAATATATATATATATATATATATATATATATATATATATAAGGTATACAAGTATCACTGAATGATATCGACGTCTTCTGGACACGACTTGACTATATGCCAGAAGCAGTTGAGACTCTCGAGTATGACTTTCAGCGGGAAATAAATGCATTCAGTGAGCAACTAAAGTCGCAACCCCCGCAAGTGAAAAAAAGCATGTTGCAGAAGATGAAGGAGGTGTTGAATCCGATAATGACTAAACATAAACCTCCTGAGGTACAAACCGATACTCGGGGGCGACCAACAACGAGTGAAAAAACAAAAAAAGGAAGAAAAGGCTGCGGTTATTATTATTATTATTATTATTATTATTATTATTATTATTATTATTATTATTGTTATTGTTATTATTATTATTATTATTATTATTATTATTATTATTATTATTATTATTATTATTATTATTATTAACAGTGATTTTGATTATGGCTTTATCCTATTGGCTTATCTATCCAGTCCTTATCATATGTACACGCGTCATCCACCTTTCCTGTAACACCCCAACCGATGGCGGAATCATCGAGGTGTCACGTATGAATGATTGTTCAGTAGCTCATGGTAATACATATGTTTAAATAATCCTTTATTTCATTACAATATTGAATTACATTAAGTCTTGAATGAAATCTAATACATCAAACAAACAAACGAAACTTAAAACTTCAAATACTCCTCATGCTAGCTTTAGACTTCAAGCATCAATATTTCCTGTTGAGTTTGGAAAAATGGGGGGGTCAACTAGAAGTTGGTGAGAATACATAAGCCAAGTCAAGCAACAAGTTTTAAAAGAATAAAAGTTTAGCAATTCATATGTCTAACGTAAGTTTAAGTCTACATGAATAAACAAGAAGTATAGTATGCACATAATCAATCCTCCGACAAAGTTTAGGTCCATCCCGCATCCACGGTTCACCTTAATATAACGTTGGAACGATAACAATCACCCGCGCTCCCCATAAAAGATGGTCAACGAATCTGGGTGGGGTTGTCAATCCAATAGATCTATCATTGTATACCGCCGGCTTGATCAGGGTTAATGATTATGCAAGTTTAAGTTTAAGTCTAATAGTTTTTGTCTAAGTCATGTGGCATCAAAGATTACAACTAGACATGTATAAAGAATTGCTTAAGTATAAAGTTTCAAGTATAAAAAGGTGCATAAACAAGGTTAAGTAAACTCACCTTGACTGTGATGATGAACTCGTAATAAATCGATGAGAATCGATGCATTTCGCTTGATCCTATATATTTTTATTATTAAAGTTTTTAGAACATTAATCGACTATATTCTTCGTTGAGTAATTGATTGTCCGGCGACAAAAGTTTTTTTTTTTTAAGTTCTTGATTTATCGGTAATCTACTAAAAGTATATAGCTTATATTGTTTAAACATTATAGTTATAGAAGAAAAATACAACTTATAATTCCTTAATCGTATCATTGGTATCTACAGTTTCTTATTGAGAACATTAACTAATGAAGTAATATATTCAAATTTGCATGTAGACAACCTACCTCTTTATACAATTATAGTATTATACCATTATACCCAAGGCATTATAGCCTATTGGTATCTTGGTGGTGAGATAAGACTTAAGGGTCATATGGTCCTGGGTTCGAATCTTACAAAGGGGGTTTTCTCATAATTATGAGTTTCCTCCTGAATTGGTGACTTGGTGGTGGAATATGATCGCGTAGCAACACTAGTGGCACGATGATACTCCAGTGTTCCGTGAGTGATTCCAATTTGTTGGCCGTTCAAAAAAAAGTATTATACCATTATAATAAAACAAATCATGAAGTAATTAATATGCTATATGTCAAAATCTTTATAAAAAGATAACTTACTATTTAAATATATGATTAGTTTTCAACTACAAATATTTCATATTTGCTAAACTGTTTCCTAAACAATTTAGGAATCAAGATCGTTTATAAAAAAAAACCATTTATATATTATTAATTATTAAATTTAAATTATAGGAATTGAAAACTAACTTATCGATTTGAGCTGATGAAATCCACCAAACAGATTGGCCCTTTTTTATAAAATAAATTTGTAAACATAGGTTAGTTTAATAACATATCGATGTAGGTGTTATATAATAGCTAAAATTATTTAACCAACTGAAGTGTCGCTAGCCATACAAATAATGAACGAAACCAAGATCCCATATATGGCAAGTTCCAAATCACGTTAGCTAATGCAGTTCTAGCTGTCGCCGGAATAATCGAAACAAAAGCGGATATGCCGACCGTATATCGAATAGAAAGGGGCTCGATTGTTACCTTAATAGTGAGTCGAAGTAAGAGAGACTCAAGGTCGGTGATAAACAAATGCGCGACCGTGGCAGAATAGTTAATGCGAAAATAACTCTTGTGGTGGTGGATATAACGGTGTGCGATGAATAAAGCAAAAGGGGTAGCACGTGGCGAGTGGTTGGTTCCGATGTGTTTGATCGAAGGTGGTTATTGTTACCGGTTTGGTGGTGTATATGTGTGTGTGTTGTTCTACTGAAAAGTGGTTGGTTATAGTTTGAAGATCGAAGGAGTCATATTTTGATTTTTGATTACTTCGGCCGGTTACAAAACTGGATGCAGCAGTTACGGTTCATAGGAAATTTTGGAAGGGGTTAGGAAGAGGATGAAGGCTTAAATAGATTAATGATTCTAGTTATTCGGTTGCGATTATCGGGCGTTTCATTAGATGAGGTAGTGTTTGAAATTTGAACGAACATGTGATAAGGTTAAAGTGTTGAATTGTAACGAAATTGCAGGAGGTAGTGACATGAAGGTCAAACTTGACATTTTTCCATATGAACTTCTAAGCCTATTAAATTAAAATAATGTCTGGACCATTTATCATAAGGAATTTAATAACCAGAACCAAATCAAATTAAACTGATATCAATTAGTTGTTTATAATTATTTAGGAAGTGTTAAATTGAAATGGTTTTAATGTGTATATTCAAATGATTATGGTTATGGTTAATAAAAGTCGTGTGCTGTTTTGTGATTAAAAGTCAATTAACTAAATATATTTTTTTTTTTAAATTAGAATGTTACATTCCCTTTTCTCCCTGTTCAACTAACACGTGTATCACACACAAAGAGAGATGGGGATGGGATCTAGATCTGAGAGCACACCTTCATCAACATCTCCTCAACAAAATCTCCTTCCCGAATTCCACCGAATCGTCGCCCCTTCTCACCTCCCTCTCCAGTTACTCAATTCACACCATAATTTACACTAATCAATGATGAATATAGCCAACGAGGGCTTCCAACAGCCCCAATTGCACCATAACTTTACAATTACAAACCCTAACCATAACCCTTCCACGGGTCGGTGATGGTGATTTGTGGATCTAAAACATGGGTGGTAGTTGTGGATTTGTACGTGGGAGTTTTTCCAAGGTAGGTTTTCGATGGTGATGAGGTTAGGGGGTGGAGGCGATGGTGATGGTGAGCGGCGGAGGATGGTGGATATTATTATTATTATTATTATTATTATTATTGTTATTATTATTATTATTGTTATTATTATTATTGTTATTATTATTATTATTGTTATTTTTATTATTGTTATTATTATTATTGTTATTATTGTTGTTGTTGTTGTTATTATTATTATTATTATTATTATTATTGTTATTATTATTATTATTATTATTATTATTATTATATAAATTTTTCAACGTAGGGGAAAAATCCGTTTAGAAGAAGAGGTAAGCAATTAAAGGACAACGATTGTTTACGATAAAGATTTTCCACTGTTGGTAGGGGAAAGGTACAAACTAATAATATACACATTCATACATGCATACATATTTATACACATATTAAATCTCACTGTTTGACGGTCATAGGTACAAACTGGACATCGACACGTTTAAGATATGGCTTCCATCTACATATCATAAATACATCACATACATTCGAAATGTCTATGGAGACGGTAACTGTGGGTTCCGAACCGTAGCTGTGTGTTTAGGGTGGCACTACAAGAAAAGTGCCCATTAGAGACTAAATTTTCAGGGGCCGATATATCAGTCTCAAATACATATTATCCAGGACTGATTTCTACCCGACATGTTTTAGTGACTTATAATCAGTCCCTAATATCTCACACCGTATCTGAGACTAAATTTTAGTCACTAATATGTTTGTGCAATACAAGGTTTTCGAATGTAACTTAACGGCGACGGGTATTCAGTCCTAAATACATAATGAGAAACGACTTGAATGTATGGTGACTGAACATCAGTCTCTAACATGGATCAAACGTATTAGAGACCGAAAGTCAGTTTCTTAATATCGTATATTGGATTAAATTAGGGATCGATTTTCAGTCTTGAACGTCTTATATGTGTGAAGGATCAAAGACCGGGATTCAATGTATCATGGTTTGTCGCTAGCTCTACTATATTATGAAAAGGTATTAGTGACTAAATTTCAGTCTCAAAAACTTATGATGGATGTTATCCAGGACTCCTATTCTACCATTTTAATGAATTGTGATAGAGACTGAAATTTAGTCCGAAAAAGTCATCAAAGAGACCGTATTGGGGACTAATATCTAGTCTTAAATGCACTTGCATGTATAATGACTAAAGACTGATTTTCAATCACCACAAATCATTGTCAATTCAACCGTTAGTCACAAAAAGAATCACGACTAATGCATCTATATCGAATACATAGTATATGGGACTAATTTATTAGATGCAAATGATATTGGAAATTGATTGTTATACGATTTACGTTAGTGACTGTATTAGGTATATAATAAAGAAGAAACATATTAGAGCATGTAAATTAGTTATTAATATTCTAGAAACGGATCTAGTTAAGACTAATATTCAGTCTTTGAAGTGTTATGTTATATGAGAGAATCAAAGACTGGTATTTAGTCTCCAAAGTGTTTTGTATACGACCTTTAGTATATGAAAAGATCTAATTTTTGGTCTTCATTATTTGATGCAAAACTTTCGATTTTTAAACTATTGGAGGCTGGAAATTAGTCAACGTGTGTGTTTATATTGAATTTTATAAAAAAATTATCTTATGATTTTCCTTTTAAAAATTATTATTTTTATTTTCCCTCTATTTTTTTTTTACTTGACTTACATTTCCTTCTAAATGTTTCCGTCCAAAACTTATGGTGGTTATGAATTTCAAACATTTGATGGGAGTGGGAAAAGTTAGGGATATTTAGGAGGGAAGTAGAAATTTAGATATAAAGAAGAGAAAATATTTTTTTAACATATGACTAAAATAAACCAACATAAACTAAATATAAAATTGATTATGAATAATTATATATATATATATATATATAATATATTATATATTAAAACGTAATCCAATATGTATGCTAGTTTTCTGACTTTTCTCTCTCAATCCCGATCAATTGACAAGAGTCCCCCATCCTCGTTCAGCATCTGTTTGATTAAATGCCTGTGAGTTCTTGCTTCCCATTTAGGTGTACCTTACAGTCGTTTTTTTTCTTTTGAACTTATTCAGATCTTATAAACAGATAAAAATCTTTAGTTTGGTAGCATGTTAGAGGTTTTTGCAATGTTTTTCTTTTTCATTTTGGGTGGAGATGACAATTATCAAGACTAAAAACTGTAATGAACCCCTTTTAGCTACCAGTTTTGTAATTTTGAATATGGATTTTGTGCTGCCAGTGGGAGGTTACAATTTCGACACGTGATGGTTATATATATATATATATATATATATATATATATTATATATATATATATATATATATATGCAAACACATACTTTAACTTGTATACATAGTCTTTTGGATTAAAAAAATATACACATTTAATGAGATGGTTCTTACTCCAAAAGTCACACCCACAAGCACGAAAAAGGTATAGTGGTCCTCTAGACACCAATGTTATGAATATACTAGTCTGTAGATATGTCTGTGAGACTTTTTAATGAACTTATTTTAGAGTAATGATATTACATGTAAGACCATGTGTAGTGGGGGGCTTTATATATAAAGCCCCCCTTTCTGATTGGTCCACGTGGCAGCTGAGTCAGCATGGGGGTTTAATTCAAAACAGGGGTGTAGTGGGTGAAACAAAAAAGGGGGCGCTAATTTAAAAAAAAACAAAAAAAAACAAATCTGGAGATGAGGGAGATGAGGTGTCCTCTTTGCATTGGACAAACACAAATCGAACCAGCGTTATAGCCATCACGCCTTAACACATTTTTGGTACATAACGCCCCCGTAGCGGTGTGGGGGCGTGAGTTTAAAAATAACGCCCTAAATGGCGCTCGAGTACGCTTGCTCTAATAGTGGTTCTCTTTACTCTTTAACCTATAGCAATACATCATAGGTGAAGTTAGTTTTTTTTTTAACAAATTGTTGAAACACTATTTTACATTGATGTCAATGTATCATCTTTTTGTATAACCTTTTGGTATCTTGTCATGGTTGAATAAGTGGGGCCATGAGATGCTGTTTTTTTGGTTTGGATCTACACCAATGAAGAAGATGAAAAGGAATGAGTGATCTAAACCAAATACCATGTAAGTTCATTTTTTATTTCTAGAGTTTATAAAGAGATATCGAGTTTGTTGGGTTGAAAATTGTAATATATAATA
>JAUTDX010004358.1:0-29097 GCA_030844895.1 Ambrosia x helenae
AGACCGAGAGGAGATAGGTTGTGGGTTTGTTAGGATTTGGTTTATTTGGTTAGATATTGCACGAGAGTGAATTTCTTTCCCGGTTTCCTTTTTATCCGCTTTCCCAAACATTTGCCAACAGGATTAGATTCACCTCTTTATACGTGTGGTGTTTATGATTAGTGAGACGAGAGGAGATCTAATCTTTGGGTGCGTAAACTTGTATGTTTGGTGAGACCGAGAGGTGATCCATTCTTTACCCGGTGAGCTTCACGACCGCTTAGGATTTCATTTACTGTTCTAGTGAGACCGAGAGGAGATCTAGATACTATAGTGTTTCCCGAGTTGGTTATACCGTAGATCCCAGTAGTCTTTCGAGTGTCCACTTCCCGTTAGCTTTCAGCTTTTTCAGTAGGATTCCCAGTCTAGGCAGCCATCCTCTCCATTTCTGATTCCTCTTTCGTGAGCGTTTACTCTTTGATCTCTCGTCCTTCCTGCTTGTTTATTTCTTGTCTTATTTTATTTGGTTACTTGTTTTTCGTTTTAGTTACTTTTTAGTTGAAAAAATCATGCTCTTTTATCTAGATTAGGACTCGATAGAGGTTTAGTATCGAGGGCTGCATATCAGTGTCCACGAATTGATATTCGGTCTTACTGACTTTATTACACTACGACCGGTACACTGCCGTGTTGTGTGGTTTAGCTTGGTGATTCCATTTTTTAAAACCAGATTGTGAAACTTAAAAATATTTTTATATATAAAAACACTACAATAAGTTTTTGGCGCCGTTGCCGGGGACACTGGCGACTTCAAGAATGACCCGAGTTGGGGATCTAGTCATTCGTTCTTTGTTTATATCCACTTTAGTTTAGTCGTATTTTTATCTCTTGTTTGCTTTTAGGTTTTTCTTCATGCCTTAGTTACTTGTTGCTTTTTCATGAGTTTGGTTTTTGTGTGGTAGATTAGTCGTTTTATTTTCGTTTATTAGTTGTGATTTTACCGTTTTATCTTGATAGTGCATGCGACACACCTGTTCACAGGGACCAGCTGAGTTATCTGCATTTTCAGAACCGGAGCGTGTTTTTTCGTAGTCGGAGGCGACACCGTGTTGTGGAGCACCTAGCACCAGATACGGAGCACGAGCAGTATTTCGGGCTTACGGGGGTATTCCAGACGGATGCCGCCCTTGCACAAGAGGCATCTGCTGTAGCTGAGGAGTTCGAGGTAGGGCCAGATATCACCATGGCTGAGGAGTGTGACCACGACGTGTGGTAGCAGATTATGCGAGACCCATCACGAGTGTCGCTAGGTCCAGTATTGCCCGACCCGCTGTTGAGGCAAATAACTGGCAGATTCCACCACAGATCATATCGTTGATTTTGAATACTTGTGTTTTTTCATGGGTTGTCGAATGAGGACCCAAACGCCCATCTTTCTCGATTTTATCGTCTTTGTGACACATTTCAGATCAATACCTTGACAGAGGATGCGTGCAAGCTGCGTTTGTTTCCATTCTCTCTAGTTGATCGTGCCCAGACCTGGTTGGAGTCTCTTCCGGCAGGTTCCATTCGTACTTGGGAGGAGATGCAGGAGAAGTTCCTGAACAAATATTTTCCTCCTTCCAAGACTGCTCATTTGAGGAGTATGATCAGGAGTATCGGCAGCGTGCTGATGAGTCGTTTGATGAGACGTGGGAGCGTTTCAAGGAGTTGTTGAACAGGTGTCCAAATCACGGGATGGAGGACTGGGCATTGGTCGAGAAGTTCTATCATGGTACGACTTTGGCTACCAGGGACAAGATCGACACTATAGCTGGTGGAAATTTGTTGAACACCAAAGATCCCACTGAGTGTTTTCAGTTTTTGAGGAGATATCTATGCGCAGCTATCAGAATATGGAATCTAGGGACATTGCTCTTGCTGCACCCGCTCAGAGGGGAGTTCACACGGTTGACCCCACCACTTTGTTGGCAACTCAGGTCAAGGCTCTTACGAAGATGATGAAGGATATGCAAAAGAAGAGCGAGCAGAAGTGTGAGGTATGTCTAGGAGGGCATGACACGGTCGCATGTCCAGTAGCTGTTGTTGAGCATCAGGAGCAGGTTGATTATGTTCAGAATGCGAACCAGAATTCGTATGGTAATAATTACTATTCTAGTTGGAGGAATCATCCTGGCTTCAGTTGGAAGAGTGGATATGGGGATTGATCAAGGATGTTTGATTTGATATGGAGGATTGATCTGTATGGAAGGTGAAATGATTCTGGATCGTGTTTGCGGGTCTGGTATGCTCCGAATTAGTCATTAAGGGGATTAATATTATTTCCTTGTTTAGAGGAGATATTCCTTGAAGAATTTATTATGTTTTTAATATGGAGATATGTTTAATTTCAAATGTCCATGATTAGCTCCGCCTTTACCCAATTCCCTATTTTTTTTGGCTTAAAAAAATTGGAATAGAAATATTCTAGTTTGGAAGGTATGGATTTGAATGGAGTATGTTTTGGATCACTTGCCTTGGATTATGCCAAATAATATGGAAGTTGTTGAATTTTCAAATTCTTGGAGCACAAGTTGGAATGCATTGAATGTTTTGAATCTTGGTAAAAAAAAGGCGTTGAGATTTTATCATATATAAAAAAATTCTGGAGCTGGAATGTATCTAGACGTGTACTGTGTCCAGATTCGTCATGCATATGGACTGAATGGCGTCCAGATTCATTGGACTGAATGTCGTTTAGAGAGTTTTGGCTTGTGAATGGGGGAAACCAAAAATATACACGTCGATGCGGTAATATTTTGCAGAGAAAAAGGGGAGAGATAATTATTTCTTTGGCAAAAATTATTAGAGTATTGTTCTCTGAAAAATTGGATGTGCGAGATTTTGTTGAAGTAGTATTTTTGCAATGAAGCTGGATGTTCGTTACTAATTAGTTGAAGATTGAACCTTATCATATGCCGGTTACTTGGGTCCTTTATTAATCAGGCGTAAATTCTTCATAGGAAGAAAGATGCAGATTATGGTGGATATAAAAGTAATTTGGATAGACTTACATTGAAGGGGAGATTGAATGCGAAAGGTTTCGGGTATTCGGTGGATTTGTGAAGATATCAGACAGAGTCAGACACAGCTGATTGGGAGATGAAGATCAAGTCTTATCAGAGAAGAACTGAAATCATCAGTCAAGGGGGAGTTTGTTAGTGCATGTTTTGTGACTGATGATTATCAGTGTTTGCCAGAGTTGATAGCAACGGTCAAGGGGGAGTTTTGTTGATGCATTTGTGACCGTGGCTATGCAACTCGTATGGGCTTAGTCTAATAGAACTAGAATATGGGCGATTGTGGTAGCCCAGGTGACATGCCTGAGGCCCAGCCCAAGTTTAGTTAATTAGTTAGCCTATATATATTTGTGTAATGGTTTAGGGTTTCTAAGAGAGAGTTGCAACAGTCTCTAGGAGAAGACTACTGTGTGTGGTCTAGTCCAGGTTGGCCTGAGGTTGAGCTCACCTCAGGCCAGTGTCCCATTCAACAACGTATGTATGTGTGTATGTATGAAGAATCTATGCCGACTTGTTTATCTATATGAAAGTAAGATTCTTGGTTCTACACTTATATTAGTTTATTGTTTTATATATTCGGTTGACATCTTGTGGAGATAATGAGGAGCGATTGGTGATGTAGTATCGGTCCTACACGTTTTAACAGAAATATGTGGTGTGTAAGGGTGTAAGGTAATGAATTTATGATGATCCCGACAATGATCCAAACCGCTCTGCGGGGAGTGAGCCTCCAAGTGCTTCACTAACATTTGGTGTGCAAGCTACTACTCAGGGGGAGTCGGGTACGGGAATAGAAGTTATTGGTGCTGGTGATCCAGGGAAAGAGATGCAACAGAAAACCTCAAAGAGACTGGATTACTCTCTGAAGAATTAGACAGTGAAGATATGTACGATTTGGAAGAAGTTGAGATCATTCCAGATTATTTTGAAGATTGAAGACTGCAGGAGGTTGAAGATCTAGAGAGCATTCGTCAAGGGGGAGTTTGTTAGTGCACGTTTGTGTGTGACAAATGCTTCTCTAGATTAGTTTCGTTTTTGTGTCGGTTGATAAGTTTATTGTAACATGTTTGACGTAATTATAAGTCAAACATGATAGTCTTTTGTGTTTTACCCTAGCAAACATATATAGTTTGAGAAGATGCCTTGAGAAGATGCCTAGTGAAGATATCTTGAGAAGATGCCTAGTGAAGATATCTTGAGAAGATGCCTGAGAAGATAGTTTATCTTCACGGCATCTTATCTTCACGGAATCTTATCTTCACGGAATATATTGACTTCACAGAGGCACATCTTCGTAGATATCTTCTCAAGCCCATGCACTATAAATATGTGCATTGGGGTGTAGGCTAGGGTTAGCAGTTGTTTTTCTTTGTTGCTTGTAATTGATATTATTCCCCACTGAAAGTTTATCAATAGACAAGCCGGTTTTAACAGTTATTAATCGTGTTCAACGTTTGTTCGTTTCATAGTTTGCATAAACATCTATCAAGGGATTCCGCACCTTGATAGATCTGATCTAGCTTGTATCGATCCGTTCAAAGGACCTACAATTTCACAATCAACAAGTTATCTCCAATTTCTTTAGTTCGATCCATGGCCCAAAATAGTAAACTCAAATCATCTTAATCCCAAGAGATCAAACCCAACAAGCCTAAGCTGAAACAAACAAATAAGCGGCCCCTAGTAAATAGTTTCACCTTGGCCCATATATCAATAGCGATCCAATCTTCTAAATAATATCGGCCCCACTTGGAAATTATAATCCATCGCCACTTTTAAACAACCATTTAATCATATCATAATAAAACAAACTTGGCTCCACCATTTCAAGTTTATCACCAACATAAAGAATGTGAATCTTGCCATGATTTTTGTCCACATACTAATTAATGCATTCAATTCTATCCTTTTTCAAAAAATGTCGGTCATAATTTCATTCTTAAAATATCCTCATCTTTTAAAATAAAATAATTACATACCACATTTGAAGCCTCATAACTAGGAAAGTTGGTTAATGTGAAATCAATTCCACCTTTCGAAATTTTGCTCCAGAACTCTCAGAAACATATTATGAACCATGAAAAACTTCAACCAAGCTCATGAAACTCACGAACATCAACCAACAATGTCAATAATATTCATCCCTAACCAATCCAATCCATACGGCATCAACAACAAATCCAAAATATCCATTCCAAACCTTGCAATCTGCTACGAACCACCAATACTACTCGGTATCACGTCTTCTATGAGTTTTAGCGGAAATAAAACCCAAAAATCAAGAGCAATCGTGAATCGAGAGGCGGTTAGACCTTCCGATTCGTAACCATGCTCTGATACCACTGTTAAAAACGTGTAGGACCGATACTACATCACCAATCGCTCCTCATTATCTCCACAAGACGTCAAACTGAATATATAAAACAATAAATAATATAAGTGTAGAACCAAGAATCTTACTTTCATATATGATAAACAAGTCGGCATAGATTCTTCATACATACACACATACATACGTTGTTGAATGGAACACTGGCCTGAGGTGAGCTCAACCTCAGGCCAACCTGGACTAGACCACACACAGTAGTCTTCTCCTAGAGACTGTTGCAACTCTCTCTTAGAAACCCTAAAACCATTACACAAATATATATAGGCTAACTAATTAACTAAACTTGGGCTGGGCCTCAGGCATGTCACCTGGGCTACCACAATCGCCCATATTCTAGTTCTATTAGACTAAGCCTATACGAGTTGCATAGCCACGGTCACAAATGCATCAACAAACTCCCCCTTGACCGTTGCTATCAACTCTGGCAAACACTGATAATCATCAGTCACAAAACATGCACTAACAGAAACCCACCGGGGTTCCCACTGAGATCTCAGCATGAGAGTTTGTTTCAGCAGCCCCGACAGGATGTGGGCCCTAGTGGAGGAGAGAAGAAACCCACTCTAGAGGAGATGATGGCACAGCAGTCGCAGTTGATGACACAGTTCATGGCTCGTGATAAGAAGAGATACCAGGAAACTCAGACGACATTCAGAGAGCACGAGGCTTTCATGAACAGTCAGAGTACCACGATGCAGAATCTCGAGAGGACTGTTGGTCAGTTAGCAGAGCGGCTGAATGAGAAAAGTATGGCGAGAAAGGGAACGATGTTAGTTGATGAAGAGTTTGCCGATTCTGAGGAGACTCAAGAAGATGAGAGATGGATTCAGGTGATGAGACAATCAAACAAACCAAGCCCTTGGCCACTGTGGCTGGTGAGTCTGAGAGTCTAAACAAAACAATAGAAGAACAGAGACAGAAAGGTCCCATTGAGTTAGATTAAAGGTGATTTGGATCTTGGTGTGGGAGCACAAGATTTTGAAGGTTCTCCAGTAGTTGCTGAGAAACAGAAGAAACCTAAGTACAAAACAATGTCTAAGAAAGAGGAAAAAGAGAATCCAAAGAAAAGACGTGCTAAAAGAAGTTGAGATTTTGCTTAAAGGAAAGAAAGTTCCAGATGTTGGCACTTCATCCAAAGTTACTTCTCCAGAATCAAAGAAGCAGAAGAAGTCTGATAAAGCAACAACTGAACCAGTTCCTGATTTTAATGTGTCGTTGCAAAATGTGTTAAACATTGTTTCAGAAGAAGAAGAAAACTCCAGAAGCTGAATCATCTACTCCAAAGGTTACTGTTTCAGATGATGTGATGGAGTTGGTGAATAAAAGACTTGAAGAGATGATGAAAATCATTATTGCACAACAATCAGAGATTGAGAAGTTTAAGAAGAATGAAGAAACTATGTTACAGATTGTTGTGGCATCTAAAACAAATCAGGATGAGTTGGAGAAAAAGCTTAAAGTGCTTGAAGAGGAGAAAGAAGAGATTGAAGCACGCAGTAAGAGAAATACAAGAAGAATCAAGACGATACGAACTTAAAACAAGAAAATGCGTGTGAAAAGAATAAGAGGATGAGTAAGTTGTTAGATAAATTGTATTCTGAAGCTCCTCAACTCAAAGAAGGTGAAGAGGATGAGGAGGAAGAGGAAGAAAAGGTTGACTATGAAGATTCATTGGAAGAGAAAGAAGATGATGATGAATCAGATGATAGTTCGGATGATGATGATGTTGATGGTAAAACTGGTGATAAGAAAGATGATGCTGAGGATTGTAGTAGTTCTGATTATGATGATGATGTCAGTAAGTTCAGTTATGAAGAGAGAAAGAACAAAAAGAGTGATGCAGGTCAATCAAGTTCAAAGAAGAAGAAATCTAGTGAAAAATGTTGATGATGATGATGATGACATATTTTGGACTGAGAAGATTAAAGCTCTATCTGCTGATGATAAAGATTTATACAGACAGATGTTGAATAAGAAAGTCTGGACAATAGAGCTGACTGGAAAGTTTCCAGAGATTTTTGCAGCTGACGATATGAGGTATGAGTTAGAATACAACGATCCAGATTTGGAAGAAGGTGAGGTGTTTGCTGCTGTGGCATAAGAGATTCTAGAAGGCATTGCACAGCAGGTTGGTTAGACACTGGAGGAGATTATGAAAGAACAGGTGATTCCTGATATTCCTGAAAAAGATGCAGGAAGTCATTCAGATGAACAATCATTTGAGAAAGAAGAGATAGAGATTGAGGATATTACACATGAAGAATATCCAGAGTATTACAGAGACAAAGATGATGAGGTATTTCCAGACTTGAATGAAATAAACTTGAAAGAAGCTGAGTATCGAGCTAAGAAGAAAAGTGATGCATTTGTGAAGAATGTGTTTAAAGAAGGAAATCAGAAAACCAACTGCAGAATAGAATGATAGTCTGAAGACGTTATTGGAGAATTTGAAAGAATTGGATGAGAAAAGACCAAAGCCTGAAGCACAAGGTGGATTTTACAAATATCACAATCAGTTGTTCAAAGGGAGAGCCTTGGGATGGAAGTATATGAGACAATTGAAGTGCATTGGGGTGAAATGGGAGAAAGGAATTCTGTACTTTTACAGATTCCATGATATTCAGACTCTACCGTACTAGGTGGTGAGAGATATTTGCAGATTCACAATGTCTGGTGCTTCAGCTAATTGTGATGCAGTGGGATGGTTTGCTAATAAATTAACTTGGGAAAGTAGAACGAAATAGAAGATGTTCAAGCCACAATATCCCAAGAGGAAGGTTCATAAAGAGATTGATCCGAAGACATGATTGAAGAAGGTGACATTAAAATATAAACCTCCGGTTGTGATGAAAAGAATTCCTTTAATGCCGATTCAGCAGCACTTTAGCTCTGAATTCGTAATGTGGTATTATGATTGGAGGACGGAAAGAAGCTGTGATTGTGTTGAAGGATAAGAAGGATGCTTATAAGAAGATTCATGTTTTTTATCTGATGTGGATCATTAACTGTACATTCGAAGACATCATCATGCTCTACTACAATCCAATTTATTGTGAAGAGAAGGATGCTGATCAAGCAAGAAAGTATCAACAAGTTGTTGGTGTTTGTTTTGCTTATGATATCAATTCTGGAAATAATTTGGAGAAGAAACTTGGTGAAAGAGTTAAGATGAACGAAGTGCCAAAAAGATCGACAAAACTAAAGCTTGAGCCTGAGATGACAAAAGATCAAAAGAAGCAACTTAGACTAAAGCAGATGAACAAGCAGATGGATGAAGCGCGAAGACAATCCAAGCAATAGTCGAGGGGGAGTTTGTTAGTGCACGATTTGCGACTAATGCTTTGGATTGCAAATACAAAGTTGTTTTTGTTATGTCATGGGGAAGACTGACATGTTATGTGCTGATTCGTACCATGTTGAAGGGCGAACCTGTACATTCGACCCTATCGGGGGGGGGGGGGCGAATGTGCAGTGCTATATAAACTCCAAGTTTGTTTTAGATTATAACTTTTGCCATTTTGTGATAGTGTGTAAGGTCTAGAATCTCTCTCTAGGTTTTAATCTTTCTGAAAGTGTTTTATTAACTTGTAATCCAATTGTAAAGATCTTTTATCAAGTTAATTAATGAAAATGATGATTGAAAAGGTGAATTTGCGTGTTTGATTCATTTACTATCATTTTGTAACTGATCTAGGGTTTCCGCACCTGGATTAGTAGACTTGTATGATCAACTAAAATGTTTTTGTGAAAACGATCCTCTACAATAATTATGATGAACCTTGTATGTTTTGATCAGATTGATGTGTGAGAAACCATGTGTGATGATTATTTGATGTTCTTGATCGATAATATACACCTAGTGTTTGTAAAAGTTAAGATTATAACATGTTTAAAAACGGACAAAATACATGTGTTGACTTGTAGGCTTTGTAACGCGACGATAAACTATTTGTTTTGATTTTTTTAATGTCATAAGCATGTTGTATGTGCTCTTAGCTTTCTGTAGTGGGTAAGATTATGCGATTTGGTTATCGTTTGATATGTTTTGGAATTTTACACAAACATGGGTAAAAAGTTATTTTCGGATTAATAATTTGGGTTAACTTTAAACGACAATAACTCGAGTTTTACAAGGAGTTAGACAACAAAATTTGGTCAGTAGATAGGTACATGGATAATTCGGCCTTTCCAAGTGGATGAATACACGATTTTTAAGAATTTTTCTTATAAACTGACCTGATGTTAATGTTTCAAAACCTAGCTGTAGTAAACGATTTTTTCATAATTTTTCCATGTGGTTTTGTCACAAAACAAAAATTTTGACATGACGACTAGACACCCAGGAATATTCATTAAACTTTTGGGAGTCTAATATGCTGTGTAAGTATCTTTCATAAATTCGTTTTGATAGCGCATAATCTGTCCTAAAAACACAGATTGTTACATTATGTGTATAAGTGCTTGTTTGAAGGCTTGTATGACTCGGTTATGACTTGAACTTGTATGTACACTTGTATGAGATGTATATGACGGTATAACTGATAATAAACATAATGTTCACCAACGGGTTCGTAAGGTTACTTGTGCATGTAGTTACACTACGTGTCCCCTAAACGTTTTCACATTATTTAACGTCTTGGACAAACAAGTTTTGTGGTGTATTGTGTTTACACATATACTCACGAAGTGGCACATATAATAGGTAGTCGGTAGAACGTCCTTATTACTTGCGGATTTTGGATTTAGCTTTTGCAACTTAAGGTGAGTTTCACTATTTTCTCTCAAAAGCATGCGTCTTGGGTTTTGAGACAACTTGATGAACTTCTCTAGTCCGGTTTGGACTACTTTTCCATCCTAGGTTTTGGGATGCTGGATTCCTTGTGTGGATAACATTTTGACTCCTTGTGTGGGTCGGGTTTTTATTAGGTTTCAAATTTTTGTCCTTTGTGAACTAAACAGTTCTATCACTTGAAAAGTCCTTACATATTATTTGGTTAATCTCCGGAGGCGAACGGGGTATTAGTTGATAGCGCTATTAGGTTGTGCAGAAACCTCACATCGTGCAGGGAGCACGTGTGTGTACCTTTGACAACATTTCTCACTAGTGTTGACAGACACTAGTACTCAATAAGGCAAATTAACAACTCTGTAGTTCGTAATAATATTCCTGTTTAGTTACAATGAGTGGGTTAGCTACCCCTGACATGCACAAAAATGATGGTATTTTACAACAATGGAAACTCTACCTTTGTTACTTAAACTAAGAACTCGGCCAACATTATGTTGACATACGCTAGCATGCTTTTGCAGGTCGCTAGGTTTGGAGCACGCTAGGTCATTGTCACACCCTCAAATTCCACTAGCGGAGTTTTACCACGAAGCGCGTGACATACCATGATCCAAGTCAACAGTCACAATAAACGACAACTATATGAGTTAAATAACGTAAACCAAACCATGCTGTTTTAAAAGATATAAATCCAAATACAATGGAAGCATAAATAGTTTACAACTCCAAACGAAAGTAAAAGTAAATGTTTAAAAAGTCCAACATGATGCAGGAACCTAGACATAGTGCGACTCCGTGCACCTATCCAAATGCTGCTACCTTAGCGACCTGAGAAAACATGCTAAAAATGTCAACATACTATGCTGGTGAGTTCACATGTTTTATAAAAGTGTTTCAATAAGTTTTGAAAGATCAATCCCGGTACTACTATGTTATGCGAAAGTTAGTTAGTCGTTATGTATGTTACTAATACGATTAGAAACCATTACTGACATGATGTTCCGTATGTTCTGCCCACGTTGGGCTACCGTCATCCTTAGTAGGCCCGAAAGTTAGAGACCAATATGCACCGGTTAGACCTCCAGCCGACCCGGGTGGGGTTAGTTAGGCCCAATAGATCTATCCACATTTCCCCCGTTATGTATACCCACATATTCATGTTTCCCTGGGACATGGATGAGTCGTATAGTAAACAAAAGATAACCATAGTATAACATGATTTTTATGAATCCAAAAGATAACCGTCATCTTGGCCCAGCCCTATCTTCGCCTGCAGCGGGGTGCTGGGCTAAAAATCACCTTTTCGAATAGCACATATCCGATTTGATAGCATGAACCTCATGATTAACATGCTAACATCCTAACACAACAACTTGGTCCATTTATTAATCAGTTCTTTGCATAAAACACATATTTTCCCTAAATGGCATGTTATGAGGATGCCACATTAATACGCATGTAAATGTTTCCATAAATGGCTTATTTCTCAATTAAGCATGTTTCCACATTTATTAGCTCACCAAATCTGTTTTGTAATCATCCTAGCATATTCCTATTAGATTATTAACAATCAACTTGCATAAACAACCATATATATAACAATAATCTCCCAAACGGGCCAAATCACATACACAAGCCAAACACCACCTAAACATGCTTCTAACTCATCACAAATCATCCAAACAACATCATATTATTATTCAACCAACAAATAACATAAAACCCCAATTTCTAGGTCGCCAATACCATCACATTATAATCCAAGTTCATTACTTTGAGAAAACTCACCTTTAATGTTTAGATATAATTAGGAAATCATTTGGAAGGATTTTGAATGGGGAATACACACTTAAATCAGATCTGGAAATTTGGGTTTGATAAACAACATCATTAAAATTGATTAAAAAGGTTTTAGATAGGTTACACACCTTTGGATGTTCACTTGTAATGATTTTAGAGGTTATTTATCTTAAAAAATGAGGTGTTTGGGTGACAAAATGTGTTTTCAGACGTTAATATTCGTATAGTGGTGTTAGGAGGCGGACTAGGGTTTGAAAAGTGGTAAAAATGAGGTTAAGGGTGGTATTTATAGCTAAAACCCGTCAGATTAGCGAAGATAGGTGAGCATCTTCGCTAAGGCATCTTCAGTGAAGATAGGTGAGCATCTTCACTTATTGGAATCTTCAGTGAAGATGGGTGAGCATCTTCACTAATTGGAATCTTCGGTGAAGATGGGTGAGCATCTTCACTAATTGGCATCTTCTCTATTACCAAACCACGTTTAATTCTCTAACCCGATTTGTCTAGTCTTGGTTACCAACCCGATAACACGTATTAACATGTAAAACACCTATTATCATAACAACTCACATAAACACGTATTTGCAAGTTATAAATAATTATAAGACATTTGATTTGCAACGAGTTATCTTTATTTCGATATGTCACCAACGTACGAGATATGAGATTTGTGTGTGCTACTAGGTGACTCCCCGAATCACTGAAACCATGACCGTAGTGTGTGTGAACTGACTTAACTAACCCAGTTACGTATTTTAAATAAATGTTTTGCTAAGGTAGACATATATGTTCGTAAAAAGTATTAACCTGAGTTTGCCGGGTGTCACATCATCCCCTTGTTGAAAGAATTTTCGTCCCGAAAATTGCCCAAAGCCGAAAGGAAAGAACGAAAAGAAAGAAAAATTCTCCGGTTGCTACATCATCCCCCTATTGAAAGGAATCTCGCCCCTAGATTCACTTGGCTACAATAGTAACAGGTGCTGGTTTTGGTGCTCGCTTCGAAAACAAATGAGGATACTTAGACTTCATCTGATCCTCCCTTTCCCACGTGAACTCTGGTCCACGATTGGTGTTCCCACGAACTTTAACAATGCAAATTTTACCCCGACGAAGGCTACGAATCTTATAATCCAAGATTTCAATCGGTTCCTCAATGATACGCAGACGATCACCAACCTTGATCCCTTCGAGAGGAACAATGAGAGATTCATCAGTCAAACACTTCTTAAGATTAGAAACATGGAAGACATTATGAATACTAATGAGTTCGGCTGGCAAGTCAAGTTTGTAGGCCACCGGTCCAATTTGTTCCAGAATTACGAACGGTCCAACATAACAAGGATTCAGTTTGCCACGCTTCCCAAACCGTAAAACGCCTTTCCATGGAGAAACTTTCAAGAGAACCTTGTCGCCAACCTGGCATTCCAAAGGTTTGCGATGACGATCAGCATAGCTCTTCTGACGATCCCGAGCGGCTGCCATGCGATTACGAATCTGTATGATCTTCTCGGAAGTCTCGTACACAAGTTCCGAATTAGTGAGTTGACTCTCACCCACTTCATCCCAATAGAGAGGAGACCGACAATTCCATCCGTAAAGAGCCTCGAACGGAGCTGCCTTGATGCTAGAATGGTAGTTGTTATTGTAAGAGAACTCCACCAATGGTAGATGACTCTCCCAACCCTTGCCAAAATAGAAAACACATGCTCGAAGCATGTCTTCTAGCGTTTGAATTGTTCGCTCACTTTGACCATTAGTTTGCGGATGATAAGCTGTACTCATATCCAACTGAGTACCCAATGCTTTTTGCAGAGCCTTCCAAAAATGCGAAGTAAAACGAGAATCATGACCAGAGATGATATAAACAAGCACCCCATGCCGAGAGACCACTTCCTTAAGATATATGCGAGCTAACCACTCCATACTGTCGCTTTCCTTAATAGCCAAGAAATGCGCAGATTTTGTCAACCGATCGACAATCACACAAATAGTAACACAGCCACTTGGTAATCTCGGAAGCTTGGTTACAAAATCCATCGTCATCCATTCCCACTTCCATTCAGGAATCTCAGGGTGCTGAAGAAGACCAGATGGCTTCTGATACTCCACCTTGACTTTAGCACAAGTAAAACATTTGCTTACATACGATTTTGATAAACATATTTGTTGCAATGTTTAATGGAGGGGTTTTATAAGGATACTAAATCGAAAATATCTTGCAGTTTAGTGGATGAAATCGTGTGATTATTGGATCAAAACATTCACCTTCTGAATGTGTATAATTGGTGAAACAACAAAAACCCGTGGTGATGTATAAATCGAAGGTCAAAAATTCAAAGGGTTAGGGAATTTAGAGTGAGGCGTATCAGTGTATAAGGTTTTTGGAGAAGAACTGTTGTTTATATATCGGGTCTCCTACGCGTGAAGGAATACACCCATACGACATGTTTTAGGCATAAGACAAGATCAGTCCCTTAACTTACACGCATAGGACCAAATACCCCTCCTACATCTCCTTTTCCAAACTTAGGAATCATACCTGTGATTCATTTCACACGTATGACCCTAGCGCCCTCAAACTTTCAAATTTTACATTTAGGACCCTGAAAAGCTCTCATACGTGTGATATGGTGATACATGTGAACAATTTACACACATATGAGCCCTTTTAAATTTTGAAAAATTACCAACATGCCCATGCAAGATCAAAGCTTCATTTTTAATGAACGAACCTTAGGTTTCGAGCTCAATAATTGGTTTTAAACATTTAAACTTGACAGAATTACCCTTAAACGTGAGGATCTATCATTCAATGACATATTCTCGGTCGGAAACATACAACTTGGCAATCTTTGACCAAATTTTTAGTTTCCCCAGTTGATGATCAGATACTCACGCACAACCGGAACCAACAATTGTACTGAGTTCTAATGATTCACACACCATATGTTTGCCAACTTACCTGGCCCAACGTCTGACTTATACTACCGACCTCAGATTTTGAAAGATTTGTCGATTTTAACATAATTCTTTGACCTTGACCAAGTATAAAGATTCAAAACTCCACTTAGTTGTTTTCTAACTCCATTATTCTTGTGCTAAAGATAAACAAACAATTAAGCCTTCCCAACATTGGTTCTTCAAAAATATGATACAATTAAAACAAAAACGGAATAGAATGAAAACAAAAAACGGTTAATCTTGTTAGTATTTTGGATTTTTGTCAAATAAAACACAAAGTTTAAAGCGGAATATGGAACGGAAATATTATTAAACAATCTTTTTGTGAGTTTGCTAGGCAGAGAATCATACCAGTATATGGACCTGTCATGATAATCGTTCAGTAAGTTATAATACAGATAATGAATAAATAAACGATTTCTAATATGGGATCCACTTACACCTAGAAAATCAAAAGTACTTGCCAAAACTTTAGATATGGTTAATTGGTAAAATTTAGACTTTCGGTCAATGGTCCCTACACATAGGACACATTCCTTCATCAGGCATTGTGTAAAGCTTCGTCGTAATGGGTGAGTACGCCATGACCATCTGTTTACAAGACAAGAAATTGTTTAAATCTCGGTCAGGGTGAGGGCAGATACCGGAAACCATTTTCCTATCATACTTAGCTTAGAGGTCATGTGGAATCCAAGTCACTATCCTAGTGCACAAGCGCCATAAAGTCAGTATTCATTCAATTATCATACGTGTGGCTGATTTACCAATTGAGCTTAGCGGGTGTGTCTAATCCAGGTCTCTATCCCAGTGAACAGGCATCTAAGGGTCATCATTAGCTTTAGTACACTCCACACGTATGATGGAATCCAGGTACGAATAGCCGGAGACGAAAGATGCTCGCACTACTCAACTAATATTATCTTATTTATATATGAGAATAAGGGTTTGGCATAGATGGTTCTTTTAGCTCCTTGAAGAACACCTGGTCGATTCGATCCGAATTCAAGGAAATCCAAGATTCGACATGTAGTTCCGGATGTATCACTAGCTTAAAGACCCGAAAGATCAGATTTTAGCAACTCATCAATCGAGATTTCGGTACTAGGACTATATGCAACTGTGGTGGTATAACCACTCGACGTTAAGTTGTTAATGTACTATAGTTTTCTCTTATATGCACAGCAAAAACATATTTTTTATTTTCCGTTGTTTTTGAGATTTTGCAATGTTTTTGGTTTTTGTTCTTTTTTTGTAAATGTTTTTGTATTTTTGATAAGGGAAAATATATACAGAAACAAGGCACTGATGTGGACTAATCCTATTTTTTTTGACTCTATTTACTAAAAGCATGTATTCAAAACGAGATTTATCGAAAGCTTTTGTAATTAGGTCAGCACGTTGTTGGTCGGTGTGAATCTTAACAACATATATCAGCTTCTTTTCATATCAGTCTAGTATTAAATGATAGCTGACATGGGTGTGTTTAACTTTGGAGTGGTTAACCTTGTCCTTAGTAATTGCGATTGCGGCCTCATTATTGAATTAAATAGAGGTAGTTATAAATTTTAAACCGCAGTCCCGCATCTGCTATTGAATCCAGATAACATATGAGCAGTATGAAAAAGAGGCAACATACTCAGCTTCACAAGTTGAAACAGAAACTGATGTCTGTTTCTTGCATTGCCAGGACACGAGTCTACTCCCTATAATTTGTCATCCAATCGTTGTGGATTTGGCGTCGAGCTTGCAGCCAGCATACTCAGCATCACTATAGGCCGTAAAATTGAACATATCGCCACAAGGGTACCAAAGACCTTTGGTCCGGCATCCCTTCAGAAATCAAAAGATTCTTTTAACTGTGGTAAGATGATAAACATTCGGTTTCGACAGGTATCTTGCACATGCATGTCGCGAACATGATATCGGGATGAGAAGCAGTGAGATACATGAGAGAACCGATTACTGCGCGATAGAAGGAAGGGTCCATGTTGATACCATTCTCATCCAGTCTAATCCTGTGATTGACCCGTATAGGAGTAGAAGCAGGTGAGGCGTCATCCATCGTGAGGTCATTTAAGCTCCACGGTTGAACCCTTGAAAGATAAGGTACTTCGAGAGCGTCTCGTACCATGCTCTTGGAGCTTGATGAAGTACACAAAGAGGCTTGTTTAAACGGAACATACGGTCTTTGTGCATTAGATCTTCAAAACCCGATGGTTGCTCCACATACACCTCTTCCTTCACTTTACCATAAAGAAACGCTCCTGAAATGTTTATATGAAGAAAAAGCAAGAAACATGCGAATTGCTTCCAATCGGGATACTGGAGCATATATTTCATTGTAATCTACTCCTTTAATTTGTCGGAATGCTTGAACAACTAAGTGAGCTTTGTTATGAACATCAATACCTCGGTCATCTTTCTTATATTTGTAAACCCACTTCGTTCCATTCTTTTTTGCACCTTTGGAAGATTAACTAGATCACAGACCTAGTTTCCGGAACTGAAGGAGCTCTTACTGCATTGCTTCAATCCATGGCTCTTCCCTTAATGCCTCATTGATACTACTGTCACACCCCAACAGCGCATAGCAGAATGCTAGTCATGAGGTAACTGAAGTTGTTACCATAAAGTTTAGCAAATCACTGGAGGATACGCATGGACATCTTGCAACCACCCTCTAGCCGAACACATTTAAGCTTTTAGTCTAAGAAAGTTTTTAAAAATATGTCATAGCCAAGATGGAGCGAATTAACATAGTAGTGTTTTACAATTTGTTTAAACAAAAGATAGTAAAACATAAGTTTCATAGTTAAAGGTCCCAATCAACATGTCCAAACGCAGTGTATGCTAAATCCACTCTCGCAAATGCTCCATTCATTCATACCTGAAAAACATGCTTAAAATATCAACAATATGTAGGCGAGTTCACAGGTTTATAGGTAATAATTAAACCTTTAAGTTTAACGAAAATGTATGATCGATTAGTACTAAAAGAGAACCCAGTAGGCTAGCTAAGTCCTACAAGTATGATGTATCCTAAGGCACTAAATCAAACCATAACTTTGTTCCCGTGGTGACCTCTAGTCCAAGAGGGACGTTTTGGAGCTTACATTCTTTTTCACTTACCAGTCAAGTACAGTCTGACCATGCAAAAGGGGGCGTCAACCCAATAGATCTACAATATAAACAACGGCTCTAAACCAAGAGTTAATGATTAAGAAATGCTGGGAAGGTGTCAACCTGCCAGGAGACTGGTGTCACGTAAACGTTCCAGCGGTGCACCAACCTAAGGCCATCAAATGTTCTATGTTTATAGTCTAACTAATCATACAAGCATGTTAATCCCCGATTTATAAAACGTTCAAAAACATTTAAAAAGAAAAGGGGCCGTGAACTCACCTTTAAGCTGCAATCGCAATGTCTCCGAATCTGTGTCACACTTTTCTTTTAACAAACTAGCCCTAAATATTTATAGGGTTGTTTAGCTATTTACCTAAATTAAATCAAGCATTTCACCAAACTTCCTTTATTCAATTATCAATAATCCCATGTTCCACTTATATTCCACCCATTTATCCCGTTGGTGATTAGATGTTGATCAATATTTAGGTTTCGTGTGTCCACCTAATTCAATATACACTCACTTCCTTGAGTCCTTTTCTCCACATTTACTCATTCATATAACATTTGTGTTTGTATCCAACAATTTATTACGATTCTTAATACATAATCTACGCTACTTCATCATAAAACACAATCATGCGATATCAAGCAATTTTTCATGTTTAATACCCCTTCTTATACCTCGAGTTAACTTATATTTGACTTATAAGTTCTAGTTAGTTCTTAGAGTATACATGCAACTTATCAAATATATCTAATTTGTTGTTCCAAATTATCCATAAGTTGTGACTACTCTATGTCTCGAAACTCGCATTTCGGCGACTTCTGCGACATAGTTTTACATTGTAATAATTTGTTGTTAAGGTAAACATATAATGTACCTTAAATAATGACTTTTATACTCATTTTGACTCTAATAAAGCTGTTTTATATCAGAATTGAATTTAAGTGTCCTAATGGGCATAAATTGTCGAAAACTTATGGTTTTAGGCATTTATCACAATACTCTTGGAGTTATAACTTAGATAACTCATTTTTACTTTATCACACTTATGTTTACATTCATATAGCCTATGTGGACCTGTTCTACTCTAGTTTTAATATTTTTGCATTACAAGTCCGCAATTTGGCGTTTTAAGCCACAATACGTATCTTGATTATACATGCAAGGCCTCCCGAGCATGTAGTTTCTACTTAAACTTGTTTTGCTCAACTTTGGGTTCATGAAAACCCCTAAAACTTGTTAATATTCAGATCTGGAAATTAGGCGTTATATCATTCATGTTTCATCATAAAACTTAGCGATACATTAACCTATTGATCAAATAGTCCACTTTTTTACTATATTCATCCTTGTGCTAATAATCTAAATTGCCAAAGACCACTAAACATCTTCTAAATTCAGATTTATAGTCTTATCATCAACTCCCTTGCATGTCCATAAAATCCAAAGATCTAACAATTCCAAACATGTTATTGATCAAAGCAACCTATTCCACATATATACTCACATACACGATTCATATCTACATCAATGTTGCAAAAGTCGCTAGGCGCTCCCTAGTCGGAGTCGGGAGTATTCGGGGAGTTCTCGACCTAGTTAGAGAGTACCCGGGGAGTACTCGGCCTAGGCCTAGAATACTCGGGCCTCGGCAACCTACCTTGTAGCGATTACTCGGGGAATACTCGGCCTTCGAGACCTTGTTTTACAACATTGATCTACATACATACATATATATGAAACATATACATACATATATATATATATATATATATATATATATATATATATATATATATATATATATATATATACGACACACATACATACACATTTACATCATCTTTTTCATTTCTCTCTTTTTCCATTACTTGTTTTTATCAATTTTTATCCCAAAATCTTTGAAGGTTTGGTGAATCTTAAATCAAAACAGAAAATAATAGGAACCTTTAAATAAACCTTTTTATTCAAGAAACTAACCTTTCAACTCTTGGAATCAAGGTTTTCTTGCTCTAAACTCTTGGATTCTTGGAAGATTTTGATAAAAACACATAAGAACTTATTGATTCATGCTTAATTCTTCAAATAATCATCAAAACATAAACAATAGAGAGGGAGAGGGTGTGTTTCGGTTCTAGAGAGGGAAAAGGAAGAGGAAATGAAGAGTTATATATAATGGAAGTTTAATGATAATAATAATAATAATAATAATAATATTAATAGTATCAAAATTATTTGATAGGAGGAGGGGGGCGGCGAACCGTGGGGTGAGGGGGTGGGGCGGGGTTGGGTATTATATATTTTTTTTATAAAACTTAAACATAATACACCTTCCTCTCAATTTATAAAAACCTCTTAATAATAATAACTCAAGGTTTTTACCCACTTGGCCACTCATGCCCCTTTTCCCTATTAAATCGTCTACGTCTAACCAAAGTTATTATTTCAATGTTTCCTATCATATCGCGTCCCTGTTTTGCACTTTATCCTTAAATCGTAAGCTATTAAACTTAGGAGGTTTGAAATTTCTTATTATGACTACTACTAGTCCTACTAATATTTTTCCCTTAATCAAACCTTACAGGTCAAAGTTAGACCTTCCACCATTAGTTTGGCATTTGTCATTGCTCAATCCGAAAGATTTATGTCTGAAAAACGTAAAAGCTTCTAAGGTTCTTGCGTTTGACTAAAATTTCCCTATATGGTTCTAAATCATCAATAAACATATCTTATGAGTAATACCTTATATTTCCTGAGCCATACCTGAATTTTACCAGTTGTCACAACTACGTGGTTCGGTTTGTGAAACATTTAAAGCAAATGACCAATCGTTCTGCTCACCAGATTCTGTTATCTTGGAATATAGAGCCGTTGAACTTGACCTAAGCTGCCCACATGTCATTACCCCACTTTCTGGGTTACCGATAACGTTCTGTAGTTGATGTATGTCATTGATCCTAGATTCAGGATGAGTTGGGACAGGGACACCCTCTTGCATATTATACATGGAAAGATCAATTGGGAAATTCAAAACAGGAGCACCAAAAGAAGATGGCCCAAAATTAGAATTTATCATTGGACCACATGTACCTGTAGAATTACCTAAAGTACTACTAGTATGATTTACAAACGCTGAAGCATTGGAAGTATTAGATGGATCAGCTGGCTGCTTAGAAAGCACTTCATGGGATTCAACAAAATCATCATCATCATCTGATGAAGATGCATCATGTTCCTCAAATGCTTCCATGAACACCTCTTCTTCTTCTTCTTCAGTATTCCCGGTTGCTGCAGATGAGCTGGTTTAGATGGAGCTATAATTGGATAGATAGTGATTGGATGCACTAGTGATGACCTAGTAGTGTTTTCACACTCGTAATACATTTGGGCTACATCTTCTTCTAAAACACTATCGAGGCCAAATTCCTCAAATAAGCTTACGTAGTCGAACATCCAATCGGGTCCCGTACCTTGGGGATTAGGTGTATATCTCTAAACATCAACATTCATCCATTATTCGACACACCTTATCCGAGTATTCCAAACCCTCTTTTAGGGAGTGGCGTACCCGAAAAAGAAACATTCTTCAGCTTTCTCTCCACATTTCACATTATCAATGATCATAGTACAAGGAGCACCGAATGGCTCGAGGAATTTCGGATTAGGTTTGCAAAGAATAAGAAGCTCATAACTGGTATTCCAAAAATTCTTTAATGTCAAGACTCTGTTTAAAGTGTAACATGCACATTGAATGGCTTCATTCCAGAACATCACAGGGAGTTTTGAGTGAGCTAACATCGTTCTGCTGCGGAGTATTTGGCGCACTGAATTCATAATGAATACCTATTTCAAAACAAAAAGATTCCATTACTTGATTCTTGAATTCAGCCCCATTATAACTGTGAATCCTGTGAATTTTCAACTTGCACAGAGATTCGAGGTTTAGGAGCAAAACTTGCAGAGAATAATCAAAGAGAAATGAGAATAATCATCTGTAATAACAAGACAGCATAGATAACCACAATAGTTCTTCCTCTTCACTTGACCTAACAAATCCATGTCAAGTCTTTCAAGCAAAGTTGACACCGAATTGAGTTTCTTCTTGGGATGAGACTTCTTCTTCTATTGTCCCTTCTTGTATCTGACATAGACATCATTAAGATCAAAATGTTTGAATAAGACACCATCTAACAACCCATTCTTGAGAAGTTGGTTCATTTTACGAAGATGGATGTGTGAAATGCATCTGTGACACATATTAGACTCCATCTCGGTAGCTTTAGACAGAAATCGGGTCACTTGTGCAGACTTGGTGATAGCTTGACTCATATGCAACACATACAAATTATTCACCAATAGAGGAGACATCATTACCCACTCCTCAGGTATCACGAATCCTGGTTTCAAAATAAAGCAAGCAGTGATTGAAAACTACAAAAAAATTCTTTTCACAAATCTGTGACACACTCAATAGATTGTGATCGATCTACTTTACATAATTGATTTTATCAAAATTTACAATACCATTTGACATACATCCCTTTTTCATGTTGTATCCCCCTTTATTTCCAGCAAAAGTAACATATCCTCCATTGATATTCTTGGTGTTAAATAGGAGAGATAAGTCACCCTTCATGTACCTGCATGCCCCATTATCAACCATCCAGAGTCTGTTAATAGGCCCTATGGTAACGCCCTGCATGAACATTCAAAGTTTAGTTGGGATGGGGCCCAAGCCTTTACGGTCTTGGGTCTTCCGTTAGCATCAAGCATTAGAATCTCTATCAAATCGCTTGATGATGTAGGAGAAGCATATAAACTAACATGAGTTGATGGTGCTCTGCTTGATTTTGTTGAGCTCTGTGACACAGTGACTTTCGGTCTCCAAAGATGTTCATGCTTAGCCTTTTGAGGCTTTTACTTGATAGGATTGAGACGTGTCTTAGGATGAACTTTACGGCTAGCTGGTTAGTTTGCCTGTTTAGTTGCCATAGAACTACTCTTAGACTCCCCCCTTAGGTGGTAAAGCCTTTGGGTTAGCCGTAGGAGTCTTGAACTTGGTAAAAGGTAGTTTAACATCCTCATCAACCTTTCATTTCCCCTTTTTGTTTTTAGGATTCACCATCGTAGTTTGCTTTTGTGATGCGGAAGGTTAATTGTTGGAGGTTCTAGAGTTCTCAACAGTATGTCCTTGATGAGGTCTTAGATAAGGAAAATTAAAAATGACATGTCCGACCTTTTGACATTCAAAACATGTTCTCCATTCAAGCGATGAACGACCTTACATCCGATCTACAAATCTATGCTCTCAAGTCGCATTACATATAATCACCTGGTAGCCATCTACCATTTCCCATAATATCAAATGGATATCATATCCAAGGGTATTTATGTTTTATGTCTTTATTTACTATTTGCAAGGAACCTTTCTTGTGAGTGTTTGATGAATACTTACTTTTCTCATAGTCTTATGAATGATCCGCCTAAAACCGGTGTTTTACGACTGGTTTGTTTTGAAGAAGACCTAAATACAATGGCCGAAATTTTAGTAAAATTTCTTTTTTTTATTATTGGTTTTTAGCAGATTAGATCAGTTCCAATCAAGACAGACACATTTCCCCTACATTTCCAGGTGATTCATTTTTTTATTTACTCGATTATTATGTGTGATTTGTGTATTTCTTTCAAATTACTGTTTACTTGAAGTGAAAACATAACTCCCATTTCCAGATGGGTATTTTTTTACTCGATTATTATATCCTACTTTTGCTTACATTTTGAGGGTATTTTAACAGCTTTTTCACTTTGATCAATGTTTTTATTAAACTTACGTTGTGTGCATACCGCCTTCCATTTTAAACAGATGGGTGATCACACATTCTAATTGTGAATCAAGCAGTGGGGAGATGGTGGGTAACTTATCGGAAGAACTTGTCTTGGTAGATGATGAGTAGGTCGTTTATTATCAACGACCAAATATTGAATTATCCAGGAGGAGATTCAATTAATGCTTTAGAGACACCATGTGGCTGTAATGACAGTCTAAGGGTAATTAATAATGGCATTGACCTTAACTATAATCCCATCTTATTAAAATGTATCTTAGTTAAAACTCACTGAATACGGTTACATTCCGGTGTAGCTACGTTTCTATAAACGTATAAGAGGCTTAGGGTGTAAGTATGTACGATATATGTGTTTGGGTGTGTGCATATATACTATGTGAATGTGTTTGTGCCCTGCATTTTTTAACCAAAACAACAGATGTTTTCAGCCCTAATTTTTATGAACCATCTGTGAAGTATAACGTCGCAAAATTGGTGGCTAACAAATTTGATAGTGGCTAATACTATGCCCTGCTTACTATCACAAAGTATGTGAGACTACTAGATTTTAAGTCCATAACTGTAACATTACAAATTCATTCTAAGAAAAATTACCAACGTCCATAGGTGTGAAGGCCATAGTTGAGAGCACCACAACTATTATGCAATGTTCATATTCAACCATATGCTTGCTAATTATAGTTAGTGCTTAAAACTATTGCGCAAATGCTAATTGCATGGCAACGTGTTTAATACATGAATATCATATAACATGAATGTTGATTATGTGCATAATTAATTATATGATTTTAATTTAGATATTGTTTTCTTATACAAGTTTACATTTGATGGAAGCCCCTTTACTAAATATGATCCAAGTCAATAATGATGGCAATAAATACTCAATTTATACATATTAAATAACTACATAGGTAATGTTTCTTTTATTCAACACATGTAACGTATGAGTCTATAACCAAGATTAAATTATTAAATATAATTTTTAATATATAATATTTACCTTTACCTTTATTTTTCTTCTATCTCCTATCAAATAATAATATTAAATCATCATATTTCCATTTCACTTGGGCATGGCAATCAAACCCGAAACCCAAAACATTTGGCACGTGTTTGGGGTACGGTAATCGGGTATGGGATTAATTTTATTTTTTTTCGTGGATTTGGGGCGCGTTTGGGATTTGATGATATACCTATTTACCCGACCCGATTAGATACCCGATATAATTTCTTATATATCATTTTAAAATATGTATGCATAATGTATCTAATTGTCCATCTAGGTTGTCATCTTGTATTAAAAACACTAATAATTAATGTATACTATATGTTATCTATGTCATTTAGAGTTTTTATATGATATAAGTATTTTATAATGATACATCATGTGTCTATTGCATTCGGATTACATCGAAGATTTTGAAGATTGTCAAATTTGCTAATTTGGTTCGGGTAATCGTAGTTATAAAGTTTTGATTCGATCCTTGTCAAGGTCGAAGGAGTCCATTCGACCTCACGACTGGTCTAATGAGATTGTCTATAAATAGGAGGTAGTTATTGACGGTTATAGAGTTGGTTAGTCAGTTGTGTGTGTGTGTCTTAGAGAGTTGATTTACACCTTTAAGTGTGTGTTTTCGTTAATCTAAACCTGTAAATGTTTTATGATCTTAATATTAATGAAAACATGTTGAAAATGATTTGTATTGCATTTTGATTACGGTTTTTATAATTTTGCATGATATTCGGGGTTTCCGCACCTGATATATCTTGACTTGTGTGATCTTTGTGTTTTTAAAAAATCCGATCCTACAAAGTTGTATCAGAGCTTGTGCTCGATCACACGACTGCAAATTGATAAGAATTGTAAAGATTTCGGATCAAAATCATCAACTTATAAACATGGTTTTGATTGGTTTGAAGGTGTTTTTACGTGTGTTTTTTACGTGTCTTTTTGAAAATTCTTTCACAAAAGTTGTTCATCTATAGATCCAAATCAAAACCTAACCATTTAACATCATGATCAACAACATTTTCAAAATTCAAATCAAAATTGTGAGTTTTTTGGTGAAAATTTGGTCATGAACTCTCTTAGGGTCGAATCAGTTTCTGAGTGGGGTCGAATCAACTCTTTGGACTTTCATTCGTGCTAGATTTAGGTCGAACCAGTCTTAGATCAGTTCATTCGACCTTTCTAGTTTTTCATTCAAGTCCTTAGAATTTCATTCGTGCCTTCAATTTTTCATTCGTACTCACAGTTAGGTCAAACCAGTCATCATATTTTTCATCGGGTTTATATTTTGGTAGAACCAGAAGATTGGTATTCCTTCAACTTCTTAACCAGTTGAACCAAATTTGTCCATTGCTGAACTTTTCTAAGTGTTTGAACGTGCACATTATTTATAACATTTGGGGATGCCCGATGAACACCAGACCTAATATGACACCACAACAACCACAACCGATGAATCCTTGGACTGTAGCAGCTGAAAGGGTAAACCACAACCACAACCACAACCATTGACTAACTATTAGGCCCCGGGTCCATCTCAACCTGTTATGAGACCTCCTCCTATGTCAGATTATTGGGGAGTAGCAGCAGCCGTAGTTGTCCAAAGCCCAACAACCAACGCCATAACCACTTTGGTGAATGACCTCTCAACTGGAAATGGGATAGACCACCAAAGATGTTATATATGATTGAATACCCATCATGACAGAAACGGTTTAGGATTCATGTTGAAGGATTTGATGGTGGTGAAGCATGGCAAATAATTGTAAAGGGTTATGTGCCGGCGATGATTGAGAACTCCAATACACCTGTTGCAGTTGATGATCTTAAAGATGACGAAAAGAAAAAGCATGCTGCAGAGAACAAGGCTTATTCTCAATTGTCTCAGCGTTTAACAACTGATTTGCTTCATCAGTTTGGACCTTATGCTACTTCAAAGCACCTTTGGGATGCATTAAAGAGTAGGAATGACGGGAATGAAAAGATAAGGAAGCTCAGGACTGACGTGCTAAGAAAGGAGTTTGAGAATTTTAGTTTTGTGGGAAATGAGAGTTTGAAAGAACTTACTGCTAGATTTTTTCATTTGTTGTCTGAACTATCTAACTATGAGATTATTTACCTATGTCTGAATGTGTTGAAAAGTTTGCAGATGCATTACCAACTTACTGAAATCATCATGTGGAGGTGCTGAGTGAGAAAGATTCTTTCCAATTTCGGACACTCAATGAGTTCATCCAAAAGCTTGAGAACAAAGAAATGGAGGAAAGAAGAAAGGCGAAGAGAGCTAAGATTCCTCAGAATCCTTAGTTATGCTATGCTAGTTCATCTTCATCTATTTCGAGTGTTGGTGTAAGTTCGGCACCACAAACAGCTTTTGTTTCTAGTGTTGAACCAAACCATGATGCTAGCTTTTATGGTGTATCTTCTGGACCATCATACATACCAACTCAGCCTCCAATGCAAGCTGCGAACTGCTATAGTGCTCCATCGATGAATATGACTCAATAATTAACACCGAATGTTAGTCAGGATCCATCTAGCTCGAGTTCCATCATGTTAGAAACGTCAAACATGGATTTATGTGACAGTTGAAGTAGCCCAAAAGCATGTTGCTTTAGTTTATGCTATGGTTGCTTCATACAATAGACTTGTAGCAAGTCAAATTGGTAACAATAATTTGACTAATGAGGATTATGCACCGATCTATAAAGAAGAGATGTAATTGATTGGTATTCAGTGGGTATTTGCTAATTATTGTGAGAAGAGCAACCGAATTCATGAGAAAACAGGAAGAACTGGTCTTGCTAAATCACCTAACACTACATATGGTTTCAACAAAGCAAAGTGACATGTTTTAACATGGAACAAAAGGTCACTTTGCTCGAGAATGTAGTAAACCAAAGCAACATGGAACCGTAATCCTTTCAACTCCAACTACCAAAACCGACAAAACCAAAACAATTTCCAAAACCCAAACAACTTTCAAAACCAAAACCGTGTTTCACAAAATTCGAACTAAAGGCAAACATCAACACCCAACCAAACTCAAACACACCAAACCATGAAAGAAATTTAGTTCCAATATCCACTCCAACTAAAACCAAGCCAAAATACTAACCAAAGTATGGTAATTCAGCAAGATGAGTGATTTAATTGGAATGACATGCAACTTGGTGTTGAGGAGATTTCTGGGGGTAACGTTGAATCTTTGCACAGAGGTTGTGAATGAAGAAGTAGTGAAAGTTGATGATTTGCTTATTGAAGAGGTAGTTGAGGAGAGGGTTGATGAACCGATTGTTGAAGAGACCATGTCTGAGACGGTTGATGATTCGCTTAGAAATGTTTCTCCTGTTCATGAGTCTGAGTATTCTGATTCTAAGAGCGAGACGGATTCTGATGCAAGTGTTAACTCACTAGATGATGATGTGGAGCAACTTCTCGCCGAAGCCGACTTCCTAATCAGCAAGAAGTCAAGAAGTATGGTTGATGATGCTTCTACGAAAATGGATTATTTCATGTTTTTCTCTGGAGAGGAATCTCACTTTGCTCTTATGGCTATGACAGACTCGACCATCTCGATAAGTTCTAACTCATCTCCTAAATGCAATTATTGTGGTAAAGGTGATAGACTTGAAAGTGAGGTTTCAAAATTAAAATATGACCTAGACAGTGCTAAGACTGCATTGAAACCTTTCGTAAAAATGAGATAACTTTAAATAAAACTTTTAGAAAATTATAAGAAAGATGTTTCAGATTTAACAAAAACCCTTTCATAAACAAACTGCCCATAAAACAACTACATCAATGAGATTATAGAAACTAAACTTGAAATGGCAAAGATCAATGTTTTTCTGAAAAAGTAAACAAGAACTTGAGAGTTATCTCAAGGTGGCCTATGCTTTGGACCACATTGTAGAAGAACTAAGTAAGGAAAACATTCATTACAGTGTTAATTACAAATCTGTTTCCATCCCCGATGTTGTTGAGATTCACAACCACAACCTTGATGTTGTGACACCGGAGAGTTCATATAAGTCTGATATTCTGCATCAGAAAATGAATAGACAACTCTATTGTAGGCTATCTGAATTCTGATGTGAGACCAATACTGGGAATGAATGATGAAGGTGTGATAGCT
>JAUTDX010004359.1:0-29845 GCA_030844895.1 Ambrosia x helenae
AAAGCTTAATATCCAACTTTTAGTTTTCAAAAATTATTTATATATTTTATATAATAAATATTACAAGTTTATTCAATTTTTATTTATAAAATTCTATAAAAATATCCAAACGATTATGTAAATTTCCACAAAAATTATTCTGAGTTTCTATAACATTAAGCTTTTCGGAAATGATTTTTATTTCTGAAAAATCATTTATTTAATATTTTAATCAATTTTTGTTAGTTATAATCATAAATAAATCATAATAAATTCATTTTTCAATATTTTGTTACCAAAATTTATATAAATTATTTCTGATTATTTGAAACAGAAATATAATTTTTTAACATAACAATTCTGTAAATTTAATATTTTTAAATATTAAAGTTGTATTTCGACGAAATAGAAATAAATAGATTAAATATTCAAACTTTTAAGAAATTAATTTTATAAAAATTATTTTCATACTTAAACCTTATAATGTGACCATCCCTAATCAAAAAGCTACAAAAAAGACTTTTGTTATTTATTTCACGAATTTCTTCTTATTTAATAAATGGATTTATTTATTAACCCAACGAATGTCTATCCCAATTCGAAACCCTAGAAAATACTTGTAGACTAGATAGACTTAGACTTATTTGTTACCTATATACATAGGGTAATACTTGGCATCTTTGGGCTACACTTATTCTATTTTCTTTTTGAGATTAACGCTTTGCTAAGGTGAGTTTACGTAACCATGTTTATGCAACTCTTTTTAATGGAACATTATAAGCAATTCTACATACATGTCTAGTTGTAAACTTTAATTCCTCATTACTTAGACAACAACAACAGTTTCAACAAGCTTCAACATTACATAATCATTAGCTATGGCCAAGCCGGCGATACTCAATAATAGATCTATTGGATTGACAATCCCACCTAGATTCGTTGACCATCTTTTATGGGGAGCGCGGGGTGATTGTTATCGTTCCAACATATTAATAGGTGAACCGTGGATGACGGGAGGGACCTAAACTAGTCGGAGGTTTGATTATGTCGATTCAACATATTGTGTTTATGCATGTAGACTTAACTTACGATAGACATAGAATTGCTAAACTTTTATACTTAAACTATTTGCTTAACATGACTTATGTATTCTCACCAACTTCTAGTTGACCCCCCCATTTTTACAACTCAACAGGAAATAATGAGGCATGAAGATTAGAGTACTAGCATGAGAAGATCTTTATTGAAGTTTATGCTTGTTTGGATTATTTGATGTTCTAGACTTTTATTTAAAACTTTGTTATGTAATTCGACTTTGGGATATTTTGCCTTAATTATATTTTAATTAAAATTTGTCTACCATGTGCTACTGAACAATCATTCTTACGTGACACCTCGATGTTTCCGCCATCGGTTGGGGTGTTACAGTATGGTAAGGAAGCTACCCTGAGGGAGCTCCTGGGCAGAATCTCACTGCCTATATAAGGAGGCCCTTGGGTAGACATTCCACACACACTTCTCACTTCTTCTCTCTACTCTTATACTCTCTACTTCATTATTTCCCAACTCCAAAAGAATACATACTTATTCTCACGCCGGAGTCCAAACGCAGGAGGCTCCCTCCTGCGTTAAGGCTAACGGTGTCTGCTACCTTTGTGCAGGTCCTTCCAGGAGCTTGAAGACCCCTGATCCCATAACTAAATCTGAACCTAAAGCTAAACCCAAACTTAAAACCTAAATCTCAACATAATGTACCTCTAACCTATAATCCTAAGCATCTCCTAACCTAATACCGGTCATTTTCCTTGTTGTAGCAACAAGTGGCGCCCACCGTGGGCTGTCGCTACTTTGAACAAAACTGCTGAGAGTCTCTACAGTCCCATTTGTTCCTAAGTAACCTCCTTTTGTGATGACTGGTGGAGATAACCGCCTAGGAGGGGGTCTTTCAGAAACTCCGGCCAATAGTCACACCTTAGGTGACGCTTCCGGCCATGAAACACCTGGAACGGACGGACATCAAGTCGAACCGTCTCTAGGAGACATGCTCAACTACCAAACGCCGCCGTCCTCAAGGGCTGTTAACTCGTCTCCTAGAGACGACATGTTGTTGCCAGTTGAACGAGTGGACATCACCCCGGAGGGAGTACGAAGAAACTTCTTGCAACTCCGAGACCTCCTGAATGGGTTACGTGCGAGAGGAAAGGTCCAAAGGGGTCAGAGTCAGGTTGTCTTACGACGAAGAACCCATTGTAACCCTCTCACCTGGTCCTCCGTTGCTGGGAACCACTACCTCACCAGCAACCCGACGTGCCAACACAAACCCCACCCCTACCTGAACAGTCAGGGGATATTTACCCAGGAGGAGGAGGTCCTAGCAGTTCTGTGCTCTCCCCGGGGACCTCAACACCACTCCCCTATGAGGAAGCTTTGAGGTCATTGCCTCTGGCCAGCAGTGCGGTGGCTGCCTCCCTTGCGGGAGCAGGAGTCTTGCTGGAGGATCTGTTATCCCTCCAGGAACGATGTATCCTAACTACTCACAACCTCAATACTCGCGCCTACGTACCGCCTTACTTCCCCACATGGCCGGGAGGATATCCTTGGCAGTATCCGCCACCTCTGAACCATGTACCAGTAACACCCCTTGCGGGAGGGCAGGGTCTGGGAGCCTCCCAACCCATGGTTCAAACTCATACGGCCGAAGCTAGGGGCGAGGCTACACCCTTAGAGCCGTACCGACCTAAGTCGTTAGAATGCTTCGCCGAGCATATCGCTCATTTTGATTTCCCCAATAAGATCAAAATGCCAGCCAATGTGAAAACATACGACGGTACGGAGGACCCTGATGACCACTTGAACGTCTTCTCTGGGGGCAGCTACTGTAGAAAAATGGAATAATGCCGAATGCTGCCACATGTTCATGCAAACCTTGGTGGGACCAGCTCGCCTATGGTTCTGTGGCCTACCAGCTCGAAGCATTTCCTCATTTGATGATTTAAGGAGAAGCTTCACTTCAAACTTTAACCCCCTAAGGAAGTGCACCAAAGATTCCGCCATATTGCACCAGATCCAACAAGGGGAGCATGAAAACCTCCGCAGTTTCATCGAAAGGTACAAGAGGGAAGTCTGCAGTATAGTGGTGCCACCGAGAAGATCCGAGTATCGGATTCATGGGAGCCATTCGTCCCAAAAAGTTACTAAGAAGATTCCATGAAGATGTTCCCCAAACCATGGAGGAGGCATTCGAGAGGGCAGAAGCCTTCCTCCGGGGAGAAGAAGCATTAACTCGACAGGATACCAGGAAGAGGGATCGAGGGAGCTGGAGAGACAGCTCAACAAGCTCCCGAAGACCTCTCTTCCAACCTTACAATGAGAAACGATCAGGAAGATCCTTCGACAATCAAAGGAACGAAGAGAGGAGACGATCCCTAAGGTCAGGAAGGTACCCACGAAAGAGAAAGACAAGTTTTCACTGTTCTCACCAAGACCCCTCAGGAGATACTATCCAAAGAGGAAGTCAAGTACACCTTTCGACCTCCCAGACCTTTGTCCAAGCCATCTAACAAGAGGGATGCTAGAAAGCATTGTGCCTTTCACAATGATACAGGGCATCACACAAATGATTGCTACCAGCTGAAAAAGAGAATAGAAGAGGCCGTTAAGTCCGGGGAGCTGCTCACCTGATTAAAGATATCAAAGGAAGAAAGGATGAAGGAAAAAAGACAAGGAGTCAACATGGTCAGTCTTGAAGGGCCCAGCAGGCCAAGAAGGCTCGCACCGAGCCTTGGAACAAACAATACATCTGTCTTCCTCCTGCTCCCGACGAACTGATCGTCACACCGGTAATAGTGGAAGCTGAACTGGATGGCTTCCCTATAGATAGGGTGTACATGGACTGTGGAGCCTCATCCGAGGTAATGTATGAACGGTGCTTCGAATCCCTGAGCCCAGAGATCAAGTCCAAGCTCAAACCATTAGACGCATCCCTGGTGGGTTTCTCGGGGGAACGAGTACATCCCCTAGGGAAGCTCACACTTAGCGTCTGTTTCAGGGACGGAGACTTGTCAAGGACAGAAGAGTTGACTTTCTCTGTTATCAGGTACCCTTCAAGTTACAACGTCCTTATTGGAAGAATGGGGATTGCCACCTTCGGCGCTGTAGTATCAACGACACATGGTTTAATGAAGCTCCCCACTCCTAACGGAGTTGCAACCCTGAAGCCGACCGCAAGGCTCTTCTGATAGCCTCCGTGGAAGAAACGAAGGACCCCAGAGGGCCAGAGACGCCAAGCAACGGTCCCATCCGGAAGTTAGTATAAACCCTGCCTACCAGGAGCAGACCATCAAAGTAAACAATCTGCTTCCTGATAAGATTATGTGTGAACTAATCAACCTTTTGCAGGATAATTGAGACATATTTGCTTGGTGCCCCGGGGACATGACTGGTGTCCCTAGAGATATGGCTGAACACTCTCTTAATATAGCTCCCTCGTACAAGCCAGTCGTCCAAAAGAAAAGAAGTTTGGCCCCAGCCAGGAGCCAGGCTGCTTGCCAGAGGTGGAAAAGCTGGTTGAGGCAGGCATCCTAAGGGAAGTCCAATATCACTCTTGGGTAGCAAATCCAGTCATGGTTGCCAAACAAGATGGTCTTGAAGAATGTGTGTCGATTTCAAGGATCTCAACAAAGCCTGCCCTAAAGATTGCTACCCCTTACCCGAGATCGATTGGAAGGTAGACTCTCTCACCGGCTTCCAATACAAGTGCTTCTTAGATGCCTACAAGGGGTATCACCAAATTCAAATGAAACAAGAAGATGAAGAGAAGACGGCCTTCCACACCGACAGGGGGATCTTTTGTTACAAGAAGATGCCCTTTGGTTTAAAAAATGCAGGGGCAACCTACCAACGGTTAGTGGACCAAGCTTTCTCGAAACAAATTTGAAAGAATATGGAAGCTTATGTAGATGACCTTGTCATCAAAAGCAAGTCTGGGGTGGCGATGATCCGGGACATCCGAGAAACATTCGACAACCTTCGAAGAATAAACATGAAGCTTAATCCTGTCAAGTGCTCCTTTGGGTTCGAGGAAGGGAAGTTTCTGGGCCATATTGTTGGAAAGCAAAGCATCAAGGCAAACCCAAGCAAGGTCCAAGCCGTCCTTGATATGAAGTCGCCTACCACAGAAGGAAGTGCAGAGCCTCAACGGTAAAATTGCTGCCCTAAAACGTTTCTTGCCTAAGTCCGCGGAAAAATCCTTACCTTTCTTCAAAACACTCAAAAATTGTGTTGACAAGAAGGATTTCCCGTTGGACAACCGAGGCAGAGGCTGCCTTCCTGGAACTCAAAAAACACATAGCTTCCCTGCCCGAAATGGCAGCCCCTGAGGAAGGGGAAGTAATAACAGTTTATTTGTCTGCAGGGATAGAAGCGGTAAGCTCAGTCCTCTTGGTTGACCGAGTAAAGAGCAAGTTCCCGTCTACTTTGTCAGCAGAGCTCTCAAAGATGCTGAAGTTAACTACACTCCCATAGAGAAGCTTGTGTTAGCACTTGTACACACTGCCAAGAGACTAAGGCGGTACTTCCAAGCTCACCCAGTAAAGGTCATCACAGATCAACCCATACGATCCATCTTAGAAAGACCAGAAGATTCGGGGAGATTGGCAAAGTGGGCCATTGGCCTAGGGAGCACAAGATAGAGTACCTGCCAAGAAGAGCTTACAAGGGACAAGTGTTTGCTGACTTTCTTGCTGAGTTGCCCACCCTGCAGGCAGAAGAGGAAATGAATGAGGTCGAAGAACAGCCTGACCTCAAGGGAAATGGTGTCTTTTTACTGATGGAGCCTCAAGTGTAGAAGGTTCCGGGCTGGTCTCGTCATCAAGGACCCCCACGGAACTGAGTACACTTATGCCCTCCGTCTGGACTTCCCCTGCACTAACAACGTTGCTGAATATGAGGCCCTCCTGGCCGGGTTAAGATTGGCAAAAAGAATGAAGGTGCAAGAGCTGAAAGTCTTCGTTGATTCAAATCTGGTGGTCAAACAAGTAAATGGAGGATACACGGCCAAAGAGCCCTCAATGATTAGGTACAAAGACAAGGTCAAAGAGTTCATCAAGGAATTCAAAGTCTTCACAATAGAGCAGGTGTCAAAGACCAAGAATAAGCAGGCGGATGCCCTCAGCAAGCTGGCCTCCTTGACGTTTGCTCACCTAACCAAGAAGGTCCTAGTCGAGGTGCTGAAAGAACCATCCATTGATGATAAGGAAGTACAAGATGTTGTCACCGAAACAGAATCCACATGGATGACGCCCATTATGTCCTACTTGAAGGAAGGGAAGCTGCCAGAAAAACGAACAAGAAGCTAAGCGGTTGGTTATAAAGGCAAGGCAATATGTAATCGAAGACGACAAGCTCTACAAGAAGGGCTACTTGGCACCCCTACTGAGGTGTGTGGGTCCCAATCAGAGCAACTACCTCATCAGGGAGGTACACGAGGGTATATGTGGCATGCATGCGGACCTCGCTCCGTGGTATCAAAGCTCATGAACTTGGGCTATTATTGGCCCACCATGCACAAGGATGCCTTTGAGACAATCTGAAGATGTGAAGCTTGTCAGCTGCAAACACCGGTAAAGACAACCCCAAGCATGACCTTGTTCCCATCATCTCGGCATGGACCTTCTACAAGTGGGGAATGGACATTGTGGGTCCCTTCCCACAAGCTCCAGGAAAGTTGAAGTTCCTCCTTGTAGCCGTCGACTATTTCACCAAGTGGCCAGAAGTCAGGCCATTGGCTACCATCTCAGGGAAACATGTGATAAGTTTCGTATGGGAACAAATAGTTTGCAGATATGGACTACCAGGGGAGATGGTGACAGACAATGGGAAGCAGTTTGCCAACAAGCCCTTCAGCAGCCGTGCTCCGAGCTAGGCATCAAGCAAGTCTTCAGCTCAGTAGCCTACCCCCAGTCCAATGGACAAGTTGAGCGCATGAACAGAAGCATCGTCGAAGGTATTAAAGCAAGGCTAGGAAGATGTGGCAAAAAATGGGTTGATGAGCTCCCAAGCGTCCTTTGGGCTATCAGGACCATGGAAAAGACAAGTCACCAAAGGACACCATATAGCCTCGTCTTCGAAGCGAAGCTGTCATACCAGCTGAAATAGGGGTAAGCTCAGGAAGAAGTGTTTGTCAAGACGCTCGACACAACCAGAAGGAGGTCCTGCTCAACCTTGACCTCCTCGAAGAGTCAAGGGACCAAGCGTCCATCAGGGAGGCCCGATACAAAAAGAAGCTTGAAGCCTACTACAACTCAAGGGTGCGAAAAGAGGCCTTCAGGCCAGGAGACCTCGTGTTAAGGTGTAATGAAGCCAGCAGGCAGCAAGACGTAGGAAAGCTAGGTCCTCGATGGGAGGGTCCTTATGTCATCAAGGAAGCCCACAAAGGAGGATCCTACAAGCTAGCTGACCCCAATGGCAAAATGGTCCCAAGGCATTGGAGTGACAAACACTTGAAACGTTTCTATGTTTAATGGCTGTAACGACTCCTTGTATTCCAAGAATCATGATTAATGAATGAACTATGTTTCAAATTATTAACTTGTCGCTTATCTTATCAAAGGGTGAGCCCCTCCTAACAAGGCTCCATGAGATCCGGCGCTATACCTACCCATGAAACGGGGATGAGCTCCCAGGCCACAACTGCTCAACAGGTAACAAGGCTAAGTAACCTTCCTGTATACAGGTGAGTCCCTAATACAATCCACGACTCCATGGGACAAGTCCTTAGAAGGAATACCTAAACCCATGAAAGAGGGTGAGCTCCTCACACCAAGACAGCTCCCACATGTTCACAATACACGAAAACGAACATATTACTAAAATACCCACTTAAGAAGGTTTAAACATAAACAAACAAGCTGATAGGATGAGCATTGCATTGGCTCCTTAGCTAAGTATCCTAAGGTGGGTGACTACAGCATCCACCTTAAGGAGAAAGGTTAAAGACATTGCAAACACTATAAACGGCAAGTAAAACAGTCAAGACAACCAAACATTAAACATAACTAAGGCATCACCCCTAGAGGGGGAGCATTCCATTAGATACTAAAATAAAACGCCCCAAGGGCTAAGTACAATAAGAGTTTAACCACCAAAGACATCTTAAAAACTAACAAGGTCTAAAACAAGGCTGGATCATGGAGTAGCAGAATCTTCGGCTTCATTGGTGGCATCACCCTCACCGGTGGAAGCCAAGGTTTGGTTACCAACATCATCGTAAAGGCCATCAGTGTCAAGACCTGCAAACGGATCATCTTCGCTGGAAGGAGGGATAGACTCAACCTCCAGAGCTTGAAGGGGGAAGGACTCTCAAATACCTGCTCCAGATTAGGAACCTTTGAAGAATCAGCAGGTTTTGCACGTTTAGAACTACCCTCCCCACCATCAGCTCCATCCAACATGATCTTGAGAGGCCTCTTTGACACATAGGAGCTAAACACCTCATCGGCAACATCCTTTTTCAAATCCTCTGGCTCCAAATCTTGCAGGAAGGAGAGAGGCTGCTCAGAAGCCTTGGCAATGGCAGAGATATAAGGATAGGTGGCAAGCTCCATTGCCTTCACGGCATTCACAAACTCTTCCCCAGATGAAGGCTTAAAGGACGGCAGCTCCTCAAGTCCCTGACCCTCCTGAGCCGCTTTGAAACCAGCTTGAATCCCTCCATGGCGACCAAAAGATATGGATTTTGCATAGATATCCGCCAGAGGAGCATTAAACTCTTGAGAGTGCAGGAGGTTGGTAATAAAACGGGCTACGCCCTTGGAGATTAGCCACTCCCTTTCCTCAGTTGAACGGTCCACCTGGACCCGGAGCTCCATTCCCACCTTCTCCACCGCAGCCTGCTCCTGTTTAACTGCCTCCCTTGCCCGAGCCAGACCTTCCCTCTCCTCAGCAACTTTCGCCTTCTCATCGTTCAGACCCTTGAACATCTTATCGAACTTATCCTTCTCCAAACCAAGTTGGGTCCTAGACACAGCCAACTCATGGACCAAGTCCTTCTCCCGGGCAACAAACCTTGCCAACTCCTCCTTCGCCTTCACCAACTCAGCCTCATGCTCTTCATAAACAACCTCCACTTGTTCTCTTCTCAACATCAGTTCTCCCCACCTTGCCATACCATCGGGGAACAAAGACAGAAACTGCCCAAAGTGATAATACATTTTCTTCATCACATCTTTGTCCATCCATTCTTTGTGAAGCTCCCTTTCGACATCAGGGATACAATGATCAATCAAATCGCGACAAACAGAAGCCTTCTTCAAAAGATCAGTAGCTTTAATATCCCAATCCGGCACAAACACCCCTTCCTATGTGAAGCGTCAAGCAGCTTATCCTGAAACATGCACGAAAATAATTTTGTCAACATATGATGTTGGTGAGTACTACTTAGTTTTGTACATATAGAATAAGTTTGAAAAGTAGTACAATTCATGTGTCTAGAATCACCAAGGCATTATGTAAACACGCAAGTAACCAAACAAGACAAAGATCAAATGTAAAGTTGTACAATGAAATTGATAATGAGCACCTCAACACGTGTGAGTCTAAATGAGCACCATAACATAAGTTATGTCTAAATGAGCACCGTAACATATGTTACGTCTGTATGTAAAGAGCACCATAACATAAGCTATGTCTAGATGTATGATTTTGTATGTAAGCTACGTTCATGTTCACACATAAGCACAAAGATAAACAAGACACGTATATGAATTGTAAATGAATAAAATGTATGTGTAACTGAATGTGCAAGTTTTGTATACTTGTGCATGAATCACCCCAAAAGTGTAAAAACGAAAAAAGGGGATAAGTAATACTCACCTTAGCAAGGTGGTAAGTCTTGTGTAATCCAACGTTGCCAAGTATCACCCTATGTATAATGTAACAAATAAGTCTAAGTCTATCTAGTCTATAAGTATTTTATAGGGTTTCGAATTGGGGATAAACGTTTATTTGATTAATAAACAATTTGTTTATTAAATATAAGAAATTTAATAAATAAATAAATAAAAGTCTCTTTGTAAAATTTTAAATTGAACATAGTCACAAAATCAGGTTTTTGAGTATGAAATTTTTTTTATAAAATTATTTTCTTGAAAATAGAATATTTAATCTAATTATTTCAAATTGTCAAAATATGACTTTAATATCTAAAAATATTAAAATTAAAGAACTTCTGAATTAAAAATTGTATTTCAGCTCTAGATAGTTAGAAATAATTTATATAAAATTTTGGTGCAAAAATATTGGAAAATGAATTTATTATGATTTATTTATGATTAAAACTAACAAAAATTAATTAAAAATATAAAACGAACGGTTTTTCTGAAATAAAAATAACTTCTGAAATGTTTAAGAAGATACAAGTTTAGTATAATTTTTGTGGAATTTAATAAAATCGTTTAGATATTTTTATTGAATTTTATAATTTTAAATGAATAAACTTGTAATATTTATAATATATATTAAATAAATTATTTTTGAAAAACTAAAAATTGGATAATGAAATTTATTATTTGAAGATCATATGATAATTTTTGTAGAATTTAAAAAACCATTTTTAGTATTTAAAAACTATTTTAAAAGGTTTAACATATTAAGTATATATAAAAGAAAAAAAAAGGCTTTGTTGGTTATGGGAGTCGAACCCGGGCCTCTGGCCGGTTCGGGTTTAGTCACAAGTGTGGCCACCAACTGAGCCACACCCTGAGAACGAATAGTTTTGGATTTGAATTATATATAAAGCTTATCAGATTAACTCGTGATTTGATAAAAAAGAAAAGGGTGGAGACGGGACTCGAACCCGTGTCCCTTGGTTAACAAACAAACAGACACAACCACTTGATCTAGATCAGTGGTTGTGTTTGGTTTATTTCTGTTTTAAACATAAACTCAAGTCTGCAACGTGTTTTTCCCCAATTCAAATCGTTTGAGCCCTAACCGTTCAATCGAATGAATTAGTAACCAATAGCCCCTGAAACGATGGGGCTATTGTATCTTAGGGGCCGATTAACAAAACAAAAGCACGAATTAATACTTACAATACGATATAGGCTTCGAATGGATTGGTCAAACGTGGAGTCAAACACGAGCTCAATTCGAGTAATACGCGAAAGGTTAACAGAAATTGAGGGTTGAGAGAAGATTGTCGGCGAGTAGAGGTTGTCTAGGAGTGTCCAATTTATACTAATCCTACGAATACGTAATTTTAGAAGTTTGACCCACAATAAATGGTACCCGCGCCTAGGGTTTAAATTGGCTTGTATAACACGAAATTACCAGCTGTAAATGACTAGGAGGGACGTTTAAGGCTCGAATCGTGAAGGATTGTTTCCAGATTTAGATTAAAAACGCGTCAATTGTACGAGTCAAATGTGTCGGTCATGGGTTTACTTCTAAAGTCCAGCCAAGGTCACATTGGGTAGTTGTTAAAAATTAAAGGTTTCCAGATATAACCCAAATTTGCTTATAGCCTAGTGGTGGAAGTGTGTTTGTGTAGTAAAGGGGGGTTTGGACGCGGGTTCGAACCCGGCCCAAACCTTTATTTTTTGTAATTATTTCAAAGTTTTTTTTTTATATTAATATATGTTTATAATATGATTGTATGAGTCCAAAAGTTTCATAATATTTTTTTTAGAAGGTACGGAAATGATAAAAATGTAACGTTTTATTATTCGAGGTCTCAAACGTACATAGAATTAATACGAAATGTTAAATACGAAAAGTGACGGATGTCACAATACCCTCCCCACCATGATAGATCACCGGTCAGTCTCAGGATCTATCCCAGTTAACACTCAGGCATACCATCACTAGGAAATCCTCAGGGAAGGTACGGAGACGAATGGGAAAACTACGTAGCTTCTCCAACAATTCTTGGTCAAGAGTGTCAGGATCGGGTTCCTTCTCGTTTAGAGGAGCATCCGAAGACCTCCGAGGAGCCTTAAAGGGTAGCAAATCAGAGTTCAAGAAAAAGAACTTGTCTTTCCAATGAGAAACAAGCCCAATAACACTGGAAATGAGGGCTGGTTCACACTGAGTCTTCTCAATAGTAAACTAGTTCCCATTTTTGGCCAACCTAAAAAACCGCCGGTACATAGCCAAAGAAGGCTCATAACCAAGGCAACGACATACTATTTCGAAGTGCAAGACCCTAGCAACTCCGGAGGGACATAGTTGATCAAGAGAAAGTTGGTGATACTCTAAGACATTAAGTAAAAACTTAGAAAAAGGATACCTAAGGTTACCCTGGTCAAACTGACGTGTATACACGGCCACCTTGCCAGGGGGAACAGAGGTCACAGGGGTTTTCCCCTTCGGAACAGAAGGTTCAAAAGATAATGGAATTCCGATCTCGGTACAGAACCGTTCAACATCGGATTTGGATAGCCGAGTGAACTGGGATGCAAGATCAGTTTTTGACATAATGAAAAACAAGTGTGAAAAGAAAGGAGGTTGCTTACCGGGATTTATAAGAAAAGTAGGGTTCGCCGATTAAGGAGGAATCGTGGGAGAGAGAAGGCGGTTTTCCAATTGAGGAAGGAAATGAAGGATAAAAGGAGGGGTTATCCCCTTTATAAAGAATTTAAAATTTGAATTAATTGACATTGAGCGGTTACCAAGGAGAACCGTCGCTCAGCTGTCCCATAGGATGACGTCAGCCTAGCTCCTTGTCAAATCAACAGTCATCTTTGGCAGCTGATGGGACAGGCGTCTGCTCCCAAGGAAGAAATGATGGCTGATAATATTATTTAAAAATAAGGCTATCATGACAAATGCAAGGCCAGAAACTTGCACGAAATTTAATAAAGGAAGAAGTATGGAACCAACGCTCCCATGAGGGAGCTCGGGGTCTAACAAATTACCCGGTACCAACCTAAGCCTGAACAGCGTTGCCACCGGGGAAAACGACAATTTACAAGTCACAAGCACTTCTAACTTCTTTACAAATGCTTATGACTGGGGGGCTGATGACGTGGGTCCTAAAACGACAACGTTTAGACCCCTCGTCGAAAAGTTAAGCAAAATAAAGTTCATTAAGAGGTTGCCTGACTTAGTGGAGCTGATATAAGGCAGCTTACCTGCCATACGGAAGCCTCAGGGCAGAAAGTAAACAGTAAAAAACCTTGGAAATGCAAAAAGGGGATTTTGGCTTATTATCATAGCAAAGGGCAAAACACCACACAGCTCCAAGTTTTGCTTTGGAAATGATAAAAGCTGAAAACATCCTAAAAGGGTAAAGTCTCACTGCAGGGAACCAAAAGAGGGTCAAACACAACCAGGTATGGTAAGGAAGCTACCCTGAGGGAGCTCTTGGGCAGAATCTCACTGCCTATATAAGGAGGCCCTTGGGTAGACATTCCACACACACTTCTCACTTCTTCTCTCTACTCTTATACTCTCTACTTCATTATTTCCCAACTGCAAAAGAATACATACTTATTCTCACGCCGGAGTCCAAACGCAGGAGGCTCCCTCCTGCGTTAAGGCTAACGTGTCTGCTACCTTTGTGCAAGTCCTTCCAGGAGCTTGAAGACCCCTAATCCCATAACTAAATCTGAACCTAAAGCTAAACCCAAACTTAAAATCTAAATCTCAACATAATATACCTCTAACCTATAATCCTAAGCATCTCCTAACCTAATACCGTCATTTTCCTTGTTGTAGCAACAATAATGATGTTGTGTCGGTATATTTATTGGTCAGCCAAGAGCCCAGGATAGATAACTTTCATCCCTTTTTATATCTTTTGTTTTGATGTATTATTGTCCCGTAAATGTTACGCTAAATGCAAGGATATTTAATTGAAAGTGAAAGAGCAATACTATAGTTTCATGGTAGAAAGTTGTGCAATGATAAAATCCACACCGCGGTTATTACATAGCAACTCGGGTTCACCTAGGTTGTTTTGGACAATTTCACCCGCGAGCGGGTAAAACTGCGCCAACGCTTGTGCTAGTGATTTCTTCACTACGGTCAAGCTCTCATCGAGTGGAAGAGAGTTCTTGTAGCAAAAGAAAACTCCTACATCGAGTGGCGGAAGGAGTAGGTCAAGGTTAGACATCGGTAGCCCGTGGTCCTGGACCGGCAACGCGGCCGCGATGATGTCTCTCTTCTTCACACTAACTGAGAAAGTTGTTCCACACGAACCCATTGTTTATGAGGTTAGTGGGCCAATGCTACAAATGAGAAGATATTGGTACGTACACCAAGTGGGTTTGGTTTTTGGAAACAAAGGAGTGTACTCTAGAAAAGTTGTTTGATTGAAGTGGAACTTATGAGTGGGGAAAGTAGATATAGAAAAGGGGTGGTTTATATAGGAAAATGGGTGAGTTGTTTTGTTAGAGAATTACTAAAAAATTCGAGGGGAAGAAGTTGGTTGAAGGCTTGAAGCTGCCTTTTGAAAAATGTTTTTTTAACATTTGCCACAATTTTCTTCATTTCACCAACCACCTTTAGCCTATTTTTTTCAACTAAATAAAAAATAAATAGACTGATAATGGTAAATGGATGAATTAACATAATAATGTTTTCAAAGGGTTACTTGTTATAAGCTAAAAAAAATTCTAACTTACTAGAGTGAAAATAGATCACATTTTCCCGACCAATTATATGTGAGTTAACTTAGGTTTTAATATTGTTTGTTAAAGTTTCTTTTTTTTTTCCTTCTTTAACTATAAGAGCATTTGTAACGAGTGGTTTTTTAAGAAACAGTCAACAAAGTGTGAAGAGAGACGGAGCTAGGAGAGAGGAAGGTTTTGGGCCGTAGCCAAGGGTTAGAGTGAGGGTTGTAGACTTCCATGGGAGGGGGAGGTTTTTCGTGGTTCGTCGGCAGGTTATAGACGAAAGTATGGAGAGCCGTTGTGAACTCATGTGTTGACGTTACAAAGTTTTGATCATGTATATTTATTATTTATTATGTATTTATTATTCTCTTCTATATTAAAGAAGAGACACTTTAATAGTAAGTTGATGCTAACGTGCGCTGCTATCCAGCCGTCAAAATTGAAAAGCAACAGGCTTGATATCTACTGCTGCCTTCAACTGAAACATTATGAAGAACACATTATAATAATAAGAGATAAGAGATGTTCACATACTCTTGAGTGAATAATAATAAAATAATAATATGACAAAATTGTGATGAAGAAGCCGGCTTCTAAAGGTGGCGGCCATCATTATTATCATATATAAACTCTTGATTGTTATTATTTTATTACTAAATACGCAACCTAAGTGTTAACGCTGGTTTGGAACTTAATGGGTTACGAGTATTTTTGTTAAACCCACGCGAGCATAACAGTCACTTAATGTTATTTTTTATGCCCGCCAAACCCTCAACGTAACAGGAGCTCCCGGCAGAGAACCACCGCCCATTATGCGTAACATGTATGCACAACAGCGGCGCCCGCGGCGAAGCGCGGGCCAACTAACACCTAGTTATTATTATTTATTGATGTTTTTCTTCGTAGTTGCAATACGTTATATAATTATTCATTGTTTTTAATAATATGTATTTATATTTGGTAAATAGATTTATATTCATTGTAACAATATCTCCACAATTTTAGGAGATATCAATTTTATATTATAAATTATTAGAAATCAATGATAGATGGCAAGGTTTACCATACACTTTCATGGTATCATTCCTATCTTGATCCCTTCCCTCCCTCCGCTGCCCTACTCTGCCGGCGCTGCACCTTCCGCCGCCGCCTCTGTCTTTCTTCTTTACCCCTCCCTTTCACCCTCTTCAATGGACTCCAAGACCCTACACCCAGCCCTAACCGTAACCAACATCAAGACACATATTCCCCTTCTTCTTGAGAAGGATTCCACCCACTATACCACCTGGAAAACTATTTTTGAAGTCCATTGCCAAGCCTATGAGGTGTCGGACCACCTTGCTCCCAAACCGGCACCCGACACCCCTGCTCCCTCATCCTTCGATGCCACTGCAGTCGCTAAAGTAGCGGCTGCAGCCCTTGCTGCTGAACAACTATGGGCTCGTTTGGACGCCTTGGTTAAACAGTGGATTTATGCCACTATTTCGCAGCTGCTTCTTCGTATTATCCTTCAACCGGGTCAGACGGCTTATGACGCCTGGCTGGCTGTCGAAAGCGAATTCAACGACAACCAAAACACACGGGCCATCTTCCTCGGTCAGGAGTTCGCGAATCTCTTTCTTGAGAATTTCTCTTCTATGTCTGAATACTGCGATCATGCCAAACACTTGGCTGATCAGTTGCAAAGCATGGATTCCCCTATGGATAATCGGATGCTAGTTCTGAAAGTTCTAACCGGTCTCACAAATCAGTATGATAGTATCTCCACGGTGCTTTAGAACCGTGAGCCTCTCCCTCCCTTCAGCGGGGTTCGTTCCTGCCTTAATCTTGAAGAGAACAAAAAGAAGCGACAGGTCACCCGGAACGCCCAATCGGCTGCCACAGCCCTCGCCGCCACCACCCACACCGCCCCAAAACAACACCCTCAACCCTCCACTACACAACAACCGAACACCACCACCACTCGTCCTCGTCGGGGACGAGGCCGTGGGCGACCCAACAGCAACCAGAACCGAAGCTTCCCAACACTGCTAGCACCCCGAGTCACCCCTACATCGTTTTCCCTAGCAACTGGACCTCCTCCCAATGGGCCTCTGTCCTTAACAAAAATAATACCGCCCAACCACCCTGTCCGTATCCTTCCAGACCTGCTGCTCAGGATGGTCAGGGGATTCTCGGCCCGCGGCCTGACCAGGCTCACTATACCAGTTATTCTCCCACAGATATTGAACAGGCACTGTACTCGCTGGCCCTTAATCAGCCGGATCACGGAGTGATGGACACTGGAGCCTCTTCCCATTCCGCCAATGCCCAAGGTATATACTCTCCGTCTAATTTTAATTCGTGCACTAATAAATTTATTATTGTTGGTAATGGTATGTCCATCCCTGTAGTCGCCCAAGGCAACCAGGTCCTACCACCACCATACCCACCCCTTAAACTCAACAACGTCCTTTTTGCACCCAATATTATTAAAAATCTAATATCTGTCCGTCACCTCACAATGGACAACTTAGTTTCCATTGAATTTGACCCATTTGGCTTTCTTGTGAAGGATCTCAAAACTCGGGCTCCTATCCTACGATGCAATAGTACCGGCGATCTTTATCCCCTGACTGCACCACTTCCCCTCAAGACCAATCAACCATCCTCCTTTGTTGCTGTTTCTCAAGATCGCTGGCACCAACGCTTGGGTCATCCGGGAACTAATTTATTACAGTCATTGAAACTTTCTTCTTTTGATGATTACTCTAAACATAATAAATCACTTTGTCAATCATGTGTTTTTGGCAAAAGTGTTCGTTTGCCATTTTATGATTCTATTAATGTTACTCGTGTTGCTTTTGACATTGTTCACAGTGATTTATGGACATCTCCCGTACTCAGTACGGGTGGGCATAAATATTACATATTGTTTTTGGATGATTTTAGAAATTTCTTATGGACATTCCCACTATCAAATAAATCACAAGTGTTTCAAACCTTCACCACATTTCACAATCTCATCCATACCCAATTTGAACGTAAAATCAAACAGTTTCAATGTGACAATGGCAAAGAATATGCAAACCAAATTTTTTTTTAATTTTTGTAATCATAATGGCATGCAATTTCGCTTTTCCTGCCCCTACACCTCTTCTCAAAATGGTAAAGCGGAACGCAAAATCCGCACCATTAATAACATGATTCGTACCCTTCTTGCCCAAGCTTCCCTCCCCCCAAACATGTGGCACCACGCCCTTGAAACCGCCACCCACCTTCTCAATATACTTCCAAACAAACTTCACCACTTTAAATCTCCAACATCTCTCCTATACAAATGCATCCCTGAATACGAGCATCTTCGTGTTTTTGGGTGCCTTTGCTATCCTTTCACCCCCTCCACCAAAATACACAAACTTAATTTCCGCTCTCACCCATGTGTTTTTCTTGGTTACCCCACCAATCACCGGGGTTACAAATGCCTTAACCTTACTACACATCAACTTATTATTTCCCGTCATGTACAATTTGAAGAATCTGTCTTTCCCTTTGCCATTTAATCCCCCACTACTACACCATCGTATGACTTCCTAAATCCTACCATAAACCCATTGGTTTGGGACTACCTACAAAAGCAATCCCACACATCCCTGCCCACCAGTCCCGAATCACCCAACCCATCTCCTCTAAATGCCTCAGGCCCACAAAACAGCCCTGCTTCCCCTATTCTTCCTACTCATTCGGCCGGCCCATCAGCTCCCTCTACTGGCCTAACTCACCCTTCCATTGCTACGGCCCACTCCCCTAGCCCTTCACATTCCAGCCCAGCCCCCTCATCACTGGCTCCCACTTCCAGCCCAACCCCAACGAACCCACCAGGCTCATCATCCGCTGCCTCCCCTCAGCCCATACCCGTCCCACCTCCACCACCGACTCGCACCATCCACACCCGCTCTATGAGCGGTATCCACAAACCTAAACACCACTTTAACCTCCACACTTCCACCACTGTCCCTATTCCCAAGAACCCCCAGGTTGCCTTGTCCTCTCCAGAATGGTACAATGCCATGTCTAACGAGTTTAGTGCACTTATTAAAAATAAGACCTGGGAGCTTGTACCTAGGACACCTGATATGAATGTTATACGTTGCTTGTGGTTATTTAAACATAAATTCAGGTCTGACGGAAGTTTGGAGCCTTACAAAGCTCGTTTAGTGTGTGATGGTCGCAAACAGCAGACAGGTATTGTCTGTGGTGAGACATTTAGCCTAGTGGTTAAGCCGTCAACCATTCGGCTGGTTCTCACACTTGCTCTCTCCAAGTCCAGGCCCATTCATTAGTTGGACGTCACTAATGCGTTTCTTCATGGGAACTTGGAGGAGACTGTTTATATGCATCAGCCTATGCGTTTTCATCACAGAGATTATGCTGACCATGTCTGTCGCCTCAGGAAATCATTATATGGCCTCAAACAAGCCCCCAGGGCTTGGTACCAGCGGTTCACAGATTTTGTCCTTATGCATGGGTTTCAGCAGAGCAAATCGGACAACTCTTTATTTACTTATCACAATGGTTCCGATATTGCTTATCTGCTAATCTACGTGGATGACATTATTCTCACGACTTCCACCGAGGCCCTACGCACGCGACTCCTTAACATTTTGTCTGGAGAATTCGCAATGAAAGATTTGGGGCCGCTTTCTTATTTCTTGGGCATACAGGTTACTCGTGATGGTGATAACATGTTTCTTTCTCAACAGGCATACGTCAAAGATATCATTCATCGGATTGGTATGGACTCTTGTAAATCGGTAGCTACTCCGGTTGACACACAGTCCAAATTGTCTGCGACCGCTGGACCTCCTCATGATGACCCCACCACATATCGTAGTCTTGCTGGGGCACTGCAGTATTTAACTTTCACTCGCCCCGATATCTCCTATGCCGTGCAACAGATCTGTGTGTACATGCATGACCCTCGGCAGGAGCATTGGAACGCTTTAAAGCGTATTATTCGGTATTTGCAGGGAACTTCTGATCACGGACTTCATCTCGGACCGGCTTCTAAGATGTCTTTAGTAGCTTATACGGACGCTGATTGGGCTGGCTGTCCTGACACTCGCCGCTCCACATCTGGGTATTGTGTCTACTTTGGTGACAATCTCATTTCCTGGTCTTCTAAACAGCAGTCCACTATCTCCAGATCCAGTGCTGAAGCTGAATATCGGGGTGTTGCTAATGTGGTGGCCGATATCTGCTGGCTTCGTAATCTTCTGCTTGAGCTTCGCCTGCCTCTCACTCGAGCCACTCTGGTTTATTGTGATAACGTTAGTGCTGTCTACCTCTCAGCAACCCGGTGCAACACCAACGCACCAAACATATTGAGCTCGACATTCATTTTGTTCGTGAGCAGGTGCAAAGGGGTCACATTCGGGTTATTCATGTTCCGTCTCGCCATCAAATCGCTGACATATTTACCAAAGGTCTCCCGCGGGTTCTCTTTGAAGACTTTCGTTCCAGTCTCAGCATCGGTCCGCCGACGCTTCAACTGCGGGGGTGTAATAATATGTATTTATATTTGGTAAATAGATTTGTATTCATTGTAACAATATCTCCACAATTTTAGGAGATATCAATTTTGTATTATAAATTATTGGAAATCAATGATAGATGGCAAGGTTTACCATACACTTTCAGTTTTTACCCCATAACAATTAACCAATAGATTTCCAGTCTATCGATATCTTTATGAGCCAACAACCAAAAGCAAAAGATTGTATATATGTTCACATTTAAGTATGAGTGTACGTACTAGATTTAATTAATGAGTACGTGTATGAGTCTCTTGTGGTTAAAAAATGTAACAACATATGTTAAATTTCAGCAGTGAACCTCGCAAGTTTGCATTCGCAGGATTCACATTTCATTTTTCACGAGGTTTGTATTACGTCGTTTAATTAAGTAAAATTTAACTTTATATATATTATAAAATATAGTTAAGAAAATAAAAGTAGACAGATGCAATGAAACTAAAAAATTTACAATAATATACTGCATCCCCGATTGACCTTTGGTGAATTAGGTCAACTGCACAGCTTAAGAAACCACCAAAGTTACAAAGCACAATACATAACCAACCCACCATTATACTTTTTAGTTTTCTTTTATGCATATAATATTACTAGTAGCGTGCCCGCGCGATGCAGCGGGGAACACAACTACTTTTACGGGTATGCATTATTCGGTTCAATTCAGTGATTAGCCTCAACCAAAACCAAAGTCAACGGTTAAATAATCTTATTAGCCGATTGGTTAATTGGTTCGGTTTATTTGATTAGATTGTCATTTTTCAGTCCGGTTAAGTTAATTTTGTTAATAACCAAAACTAAACTTTGGCCAAAGTATAAGTCTAATAAAGCATGGGCTTAGTGCCTCATCTTTTTTGGGCCCCATTCTATGATGTTAAAAAAAATTAACGTATGAAAAAATTATGGCCGTTTAAAAATCGTGGCGGTAATTTCCTTAAAACAAGGAAAACATGAAACTATTATTTTTCATCTAATTCGTTCGTTTTCGTTTCAGTTATTACTTAAACCTATCATATCATTTTTTATATAAAAAAAATTATACCAATACTATACTCGTTTATATGGTGTAATAATATTAAGAAAATATTTACGCACGAAAAAGTTATGGACGTTTAAAAATCATGAGGAGTTGGTTAAATTAAGGGTATAAAAGTGTAATTACTATTTAAAAAACCAAAATTGAGTAAAGATGGAGGGATATATGTGTAAGTATTTTTTAAAAGACATGTTTGCCTTAAAAAGTAGTTAATATCTGCATTGTGTTTTGTACTACAATCAATATACGTGTAAAATTTGAATTTTAAGAGATCATTGGGAAATGTATAATAATAAAGTTTAGATGATTTAAGTTTGTTTTCGTTTTTTTTTCCTTTGTTTTTGTTTCGTTATTGTTTAACCCTAACATATAATATTTTAAAAATTAAAAAACTATAGTAATACTATACTCAAATTAAAGAGAATAAAATTCTCTTTATACGGTGTAATAATATTAAGAAATATTATCGTCTGAAAAAGTTATGAACATTTAAAAATCGTGGGGGTAGTTGGTTAAAATAAAGGTGCAAAAGTGTAATTACTAATTAAATAAACAGAAATTGAGTAAGGTTGATGGGGCAAATATGTAAGTATTGTATAAAACTATAATATAGTATAGATAGATAAGGGGGAAACTGTAACTAATAAGAGGTATATGTGCAAGTTATGTTTGAAAAGACATAAATACCCTTAAAAAGTAGTTACTACATGCATTATGTGTTGTACTTTAGGCATTTATAGTTGTATTACTTAAAAATTAAGAGGTTCTTGTGAAATGCTTTATAAGATAGTATAGATAGGTTTTCAAATAAAAATTCTTAAGATGTTTGTTACTTCTGTAAATATTGTTTTGTTTTCTAACTATAGACCCGACTTTGTGCATTTGTGCCGAACCTAACGGCATATTTTCAACATAATTGAGTTTCTAAAGTAAGTGATGTCAACTCAAGTACGGGTTTTATTTGCTTTGGTTAGTTTAGGATTACATATTAGTTGGATCAAGTTATTCTACACATGTAATAAAAATGAGAAAAGTGAGAAGAATACAAAAAACATAATAGCTCACGAAATATTACACAATGAGCCACAAAGTATAACATAATGGCGAAAAATATAACACATTAACGAAGAAAAAAGACACAATGAATCACAAAAATGACACAATGATGAAAATAAAAAAAAAGACACAATGCTACATAAAAGACACAATGATACAACGTAAATTCTAAAAACTACAAGCTAAAAATCCAACGTAAATTCGATGAGATGGTTCCAATGCCGCTTGAATGAGTTCAATCGGGGTCCATTTGATACCCTTCCTACGACTTCTTATTTTTTTTTCACTGTGTATTTGATCCTAACCCTTAGTTATAGTGCTTTGTTAATTATTTAATCATCATAATTAAATTTTCATACAAAACACGTCTTTGAGCCACGACCCACTTAGGATGTGGATATTGTTTCTAGGTAACACCAAAAGGGATGGAACCAAAGAATGTTAAGAGAAGTTGCACGTATACATGGCCACGGGAAACTATTAGATTTTTATGCATAAGTTATGAGTTTTCTCTAAGAAAACATGATTTTGACCCTTTAATTCTAGCCGGTAGAGATCCTAGAGAAAACAACCTTATATGATGACCTTGAAAATAAGTTTTAGTTTAGCCACTAAAGAGAGTATTAAGTATAGCTGATGAACTATCATTGAAGAGGAGGCTTAATTACATAGTAAGGGTTTAATGTGAGAATTGTTTGTTGCAAATTCAAACTAACATCACATGGTATTAGGTCTAAGATGATGATTGTTTGGCGTAAATTCAGTCTCATATTGGAAAAGCAAATATATTGTACATAGAAGCTTGATGGCACGCTCCTCTTATCATAAATTGATTCTCGGATGAAACCCAGTGTTGGTTTATATTCGGGTTTAGTGATATTTGGTTTAAAGATCCTAAAAGGTATCCCTGCATCAAAAAGAGAAAGGTGTCATGCATGCAGGGGGCGGATTCACTTTGTTGGGAATGGGTTCCCGGGAACCCAGTCGGTTTTGAAATTTTAGTGTTAATATATAAAAAATACACAAGGAACCCATAGATAAATTTAGAAAGGAACCCATAACAAACAATGTGAAGTGAACCAGTGGAAGTGAGCGCGTGTTTTAACGTTGAGGTCGCCAGTTCGATACCCATAATCTACATTTAATTTCTATTTTTTGAATCCGTTTTTGGTTTCTATTTTTTTTAACCAACATTAGGGTTTTATTTGAACCTTCTCTCGATTTGTTTTCCTCAAACTTCAGTGCATCCTTCTCCTCAACTTCCGACCCATATTCACATACCCTACCTGAGCCGCCAAACACTCCAAACACCCACAAAACCTGCTCTCGATTTGTATTCCTCTCTGTGCCTGTCTGTGTTTTAACTATAATGGAACAACAACAACAACAGAGTACCAATAATAATACAGAGTACGTACCAATAATAATAATAATAATAATAATAATAATAATAATAATAATAATAATAATAATAATTGCTTAGTGAGGTTTTATAGGCTGGTTTGAAGAACAATAATATAATAGGCTGCCTCTGTTAATTGTAATTGTTTGATGTTTTAACTGCTTAGTGATGGATGTACATAGATATTGTAGGTGTTTGATACTTAGACTTGTGTTAGGTTTCTGAAGGTTTGATGTTTTAGCTAGTAAGTGAAGTGATGGATGCTTGTAGGTGTTTGATACTTAGACTTGTGTTAGGTTTTCTATTCTAGATAGATGTAGTAATTTTGACTTTCGATAGGGAATTACCGTTGTAGTAAGTGGAACAATGGAGTTTGAGTTGATCTGATATTTTCAGTGTTTATTTATTTATTTATGGTTCTGATGTGTTTGACGAAATGCTTGAACTGGCTTCAGCGGATCCGTCTATAGTAATATAGAGATGTGTGGGAGTTTGATTGTATTTTAGTGGAGTTTAATGTACGAGGCATGTTAATTAAGGGGACAATTTTGGACACGTTTTGTTGTTTGAGATGGATAAATTTGTTATTTGAATTGTATAATGTGTTGTCTTGTTTAAATAGCTTGCTGTGCTATTTGTAGGTGAGAATTCAATTGGGGCAAGGATCTGCAAGGGAGGTCACAAAAACTATGTTGAAGAACGATGGAATTGGTGCCTTCTATAAGAGCATGTGTAGTGGGGGGCTTTATATATAAAGCCCCCCTTTCTGATTGGTCCACGTGGCAGCTGAGTCAGCATGGAGAGAGAAACTGAAAAAGGGGTGTAGTGGTAGGGGCTTTATATATAAAGCCCCTATTAATATTTTATTATATCTTTTAAATTAATAAAATAATAAAATAATAATAATAAAGAGATGGTATGAGGTGTCAACCTCCGATTGGTGGGGTTTTTTGTTTCCGGGCGTTACTTAAATCACGCCAAAGTTGGTTTTTGTAAAATGGAGCCCCCCCGTAGCGGTGTTGGGGGGGGGGGGGGCGCTATTTTTTTTTGCCCTCAAACAACGCCCGAGTACGGGTGCTCTAAGGTTTGATCTCTTCATAGTCCTTTGGTTTTGAAAAGGTTTGGGTTTATATGATTGTTGTTGCTCACGTAATAGCGGACACTATTTGTCGCTATTCGCTACGTAGCAAATAGGTAGGCTGTCACTATTTACCGCTATTCGCAATTGACAACTATGGTGATGAACCTTACCCGACCTGAACCGTCAAACCGACCCGAACCGGCAAACCGGCCCGAAATTTTTATTTTTGGTCATATGAAATTGGAACACCTAAAAAAGGAACCCAGTGAAAAAAATTCTTGGATCCGCCACTGCATGCATGTAAGTTTTATGGGCTACTCCATCCTTGATAGGTTTTGAGAAAGATCAATCGTATTTGGATTGACGGTACATGGTTAGAGATCCTATATGTATGATATGTGAGCTAAAACTCTGGTTCTATACCCTAAAACAGTTTATACATGATATTTGGGTTAAGTTTCGGTGTTTTATATGTTTAATGTGAATCAAGTATGGAACACACTGCTTTGAGATAGTTTATGTTTTGCATGTTGAAACAGGTTGAAGTGTGTTTGTGTAGCATACAGTAGTTGGGAAAGAAGATCGAGAAGGAGGACACTAAAATACAAAAGAATAAGAATAAAATACGAAACTCCAACCTTGGCGTCTTGATGGCTGGTTAAGTTTAACAGTGGCTCAAAAATCAAAATTTTGCGATTTTAAACATTTTTAAAGGATATACACTACTAGAAAAGTGGCAATTTTGCTACAAAATTTTCTTACGGAAAAAAATGCGTCACAAATCTTAACAAAGTTGCTACTCATTTGTGACGAAAAAAAATCTACAATTTTTTTAGCAAATTTGTGACACAACATATCTACAAATTCTTAGGAAGTTGCGTAGGAAATGCGTCACAAATTTCCTACACCATGTTTTTGTCACAAATGCGTTGAAAATTGTGTTACAAATGTGTAGTAATTAGTTTGCGACGAGGGTTTTTCTAACATCAAGTTTTTGTTGAAAATGCGTCACAAATCAAGAAAATCCAACATAACACTAACCTAACCCCATTAAAACCAGAACTATCAAAACGACTCCACTGATCCGGTTAAGTATATGATATGCATGACTCGCTAAGGTGACTTACTAGTTTGACCAATGTTACTAAACTGAGTTTGTCGGGTGTCACATCATCCCCCTGTTGAAAGAACGTTCGTCTCAAAAATTGAAGGAAGTGACAAAAGATAAGAAGAAACAAAATTTTCCGGTTGCCGCATCATCCCCCTGTTGAAAGGAATCTCGCCCCCGAGATTCACTCAGCTTCAGCAGTAACATGATTTGACTCGAAGGCACGCTTTGGAAATAAATGGGGATACTTAGCCTTCATTTGATCCTCCCGTTCCCACGTGAACTCCGTCCACGATTTGAATTCCAACGAACCTTAACAATGCGGATTTTACTACAACGGAGGATACGAATCTTATAACCAAGAATTTCAACCAGTTCCTCCACTACTAAACTATGTTAACGGGTATTAACCGACTCCTTACACAAGTCAGGTCATAAAAATCATCGGCATCATCGAACTAGACTTCATACCCAACATAATCATGTAATGACCCATAAAATGACCGTAAGAAAAAAACATGTCCTATTTTACTATTTTGGAGTCGCCTTACTGATCATTTGTATTCCCTCCAAGCCCTTTAATTGCAGCACCTACACTCGGCGTTGCTTTGTTACTTTCAGTCAAAACTGGGCTATTTTCGTTTGCTTTCTCCACTAGTTTCAAATGAAGCCTGCTACATTTGATTTAAGTAATTATAATTTTATATACATCTGGTTTATTTGATTTATCTGCTAGCGCTTCTTCGTTGCTTGGTCGGGACACATTCATCGATTTCTTTTCATTGTTAACAAATAAATCAAACAAAGAGAACTAAATGAAGCGAATTTTCTAAACCTCCTGAACAAACACCACATCAATCCAACATAACACTCACCAAAAAACCTAACCCCCTACCCAAAAACCTAAACTCACCCTACCCACCCCCCCCCACCCCCAAAAACCTAAACCTTACAAGATAAACTAAAAAAAAACTAACCCTAAAAGCAAAACTAAACCGTAAAGCTAACGAACATTTACTACACACGTGCATCAGAAGTCGCCTATTTTTTTATTTTTTTATTTTTTTAATTTTTTTTTTATGAACAGGGATGACGTGGGAAAGAGAAGCTCCGAACCAATTTTTTTGTTTTTGACTTAAATTTTGAGTTATGAATTTCTTTTTTATTTTTTTTCTTAATTTAAGTAGGAGTTCTCGAGTTCTATCCCTAACTATGAGTTCTCAATTGAACTTTCCCCTATATATATATAAGCCTTGAAGAATAAAGTGAAGCAAAATACCCAAAAAAAAAAGTTAAAGTGAAGAAAAAGATGCATAAATTGTTCTCACCTCTAGACTTGTATAGTACTACTCTATCTCCCTTTTTCAAAAGCAACTCAACACCCTTTCTGTCATCAACAATTAACTGAATATTGAATCATCAACACACAAAAGGCCTAAGTTAACATGAATAAATAAAAGAAATCAAGAACCAAAAAAAACCCCAAATCACATAATACACTCAAAGTACCTGTGAGGATATGTTGCCCATTCCAACCATCACACCAGTGTGACTGGGACGACCCACAATACTGGGGAACACAACCCTTGGTGCATCGTCTCCTGCAAATCCAGCGTGTAATAACAAAGCCCTTGGCGAGTTTAATATCATTCTAGTTATTATTATTTAGTTTATCATTTATATTGAAGTTTTGTTTGTTACTCACAATTTTAATCAAGTTTGAATATTAAGATAGTCATTGACGTTTTTATCTATCAATACACAGAGATCTGGCTTTCAGTTACTAAAATACACAAAACATATTCACCGATACAGTTTTTAGTTATTCTGAATTCTTTTTAACTTTTCAAGGTGCTTGAATTTGAATGTAACATACCTTAAAAACTGTAACACAATTTACCACTTAGAATAGCCAAATATGAAACATATATCATATTTTACATAAATCGAACCATAAACAACAAACAGATCCACCAAATGCATAAACACACAAATTTTGATTTCAACACCTAAATTCAATACACTTCCAGATTCTCAAAAATCTAACACAAATGAATGAATGATTACGGTCGTAAGCAATACCTAACCATAGCATATCATACTCTAAACCTAATCAACTGTTAATCACTACACAATCATAAACTCAATCATAAAAAACAGGTATATATAATAAAGACTTCAATCATACACGGTTCGATTTCCAGATCATCAAAAACTTTAACAGAAATGAGTAAATTGTTAGGCTGGTAGACAGCACTACCTAACCAGTAGCAAAACATACTCTAAACCTAATCAATCGTAAATCACTTCACAATTCACATACCCAATATTAATCAAAAACAGTTAATACATAGTAAACACCTAATCCTTCACACTAAGAGTTCCAGATTCTCTAAATCTAATAAAATCAGCACAAAATCATTGCATTAATCACACAAATGCAGTCATTGAGCCCTAACAATATCTATCAAAATGTAAAGCTATGATAGAATGTAGCTGAAATGTAAAGCTAAGATAGACGGTAGCTGAAATAATAAGATGAAAAAATATGAGTAAATAAATGGATATATAATGAATAATAATAACTAGTTAGAGTCCTCGCGCTTCGCGCGGGCTTTTCTTCCTACCATTTCCCTCCGTGCGTCATCTTCTTCCTGTTAGGTCAACCACCAAGTATCAAAATTGGATTAGTAATCGCTAATGTATGCGCGGAGACGTGGCCAATAGCTATCAACGTCACTTCAGTTTACGTATAAGTTGATCGATATATTATGAATCTATTTTACCCATCTCTCACTAACTTGTCTTAGTCTGTAGACCAAAGTAAAACATTTTAAAGTACAGATCAAATCATAAGTGAATCCAATTAATAAAATCACTCTATGTACTACTCTAAATGTTATGTCTGTGTTATTAAACCACAAATGCTCCTTTTGCCAGTTGCAAGATTTTCAAGTAAAGCAAATGTAGTTTTCATAAATAGAAGAGATTAATAGTTTTACAATTACAGTATATATATGATATGTGAAAACTTACGACAGAGACAAAAGGAGAGCTAAATTTAGTATATTTTACTGTGTTATGTCAAAATTTATGTTGAAGTGAAACCATCTATTCTCTTATTCCAACGTGCAGCACATACGTGACATGGGTCAGCGAGTTCAACAATGTTCACTTGAAATCAACGACATAAAGTTGGAAACGTTTAGAATGATTTGAAACCATCAAGAACAAAAGGATTCATCCAGGATAAGTGAACCTAAACCTGCTGAACTACCAAACTAAAGAAACATATTTTTGGCCGCTGTTATTTTACTTATCATCAATAGATGAAAAATATATATGCAAAGTTTTTAATGCTAATAATAATGCAATCATGGCTAAATATGTCATACCAAGGATGTGGCATGAATACCATTCATAAGTGCATGCTTTCAAGCCTTAGCAAGCCACTTGTTTTTAACAACCAAAGGTAAGAAATCAAAATAAGATAAAAACAGCAGAAGCAAAAAAACATGGTTTAACACCCCCTTTTACTTTTATTGATTTTAGTAAATTTGATTATGACATTTCCAAATTAATAAAACTCTCCATTGAAAAAAATGTTTACTTTGATACTGGACAATATAAAGACAAACTTTGTGTCTAAAAGTGGGAACGGAGAAGGTGGGATTCGCCACTGTCTGGGCAGGGTGTAGACATGTTTAAGAAGACAAATTAAGGGCTAAAAAAACACTGAACTGTAATCATTTGGTTTTCTATCGTAAAAGAAGGAAAAAAATATAGTGTCAAAGCTGGAAGCATATATGGATATATGGTTGCATGATTTCAAGGTTGTAACTTCTACTGGTCACTAAGAAAACAAAGAAGATCAATATTATAGTATAGTGTACTTCCCTGGAATTGGATTTTCATGCTGCTCTTCCTTTAGTTTACTTTCTACCTTCATCTGTGTTCATTGTTTTTGCAAACATATTTGAAGTGTCAATGAGTGCATT